>NETU01000039.1:0-13463 GCA_003032515.1 Huntiella decipiens | reverse complement strand
CCTGATTATTCGTAAGGCCCAATGCAGTCGTGACCATCGATTTCGACCCACTCTTTACACCATTCACATTCGTAATAATCATTTGACGAATGGTCGACACCAGGGCCAGCAAGAGCGGTGGCCTGGGCGCTCTGTGCGGACGTGCAAGGCTAGAGGGTGATAACGAGTTAGATAACAGGATCGAAAAGTCACTTTGACAGACAACCTACAGTGGTGTGGCGTGTGCAGCACATGTTGATGATTCGTGGTCGGGTTTGCTTTTTGTTGGTGGAATTGGGATCTTTCGAGTAGAATTTGTAGACTGGCAATCTGGTAGCGCGAGATGGTGAACCGAGGAAAGCAAATACAAAGGTAATGGGGCAGAAAAATGGCACGTTTAAATCGTTCTTTGTTAGGATCACTGATTTGTGCCTCAGTGGGTATGTGTCAGTGGGAAAGCCTCTGTAACTGACCCGTCAAGCCTGTGGCCATGTCAATGAGTTTGGGCGGGGCAAGAAGGAAACAACATTGTCCGTTTGGGCAGTGACCACTGGCCAAAAGTGTACCCATTACAAATCACGGTTGGGCTCTGGAATATTCGTACCTATCTAGGAATGTACATGACCAATATCCAGTGGACGAGAATCAGCACAATAGCAGCTTCTCGGCGCATTGAAGTGGGCCCGGACTAGTGTTCCCAAATGCACTGAGACCATGCAATTGCGCTCCATCATGGCGATTTCCTCTTGTTTACCGACTTTGCTTCAGGTGGCGGGGTAGATCCGGCGGTGAATGAATGTTCCTTGGGGCCGTATTGTACTCTCCTTTTCTGCCAAAGTTCTACCATATGTTTCCATGGCCAGAGTTGATGTTGGCACGTATTCCTTAGGACATGGGAAGGCGTTGAAATAAACTTTGACGTCAATCAGAGCCTTAGCATCAAGCGATCCGGAATGTTTGTTCAGGAGCTTATTTCGGTCCCGTGCGTACTGGTCTTGCCTGCCTTAGGCTCGTACAGGAAAGTGGTGGCACGGACCAAGAAATTCCGGAAAGGGCAATAATCTAACGACAGTACAACGGAGGTATGATTGCGTCCTGGAATTGAGTAGGAGCTCAGATCCCCACCAAATCACATTAGGAAGCCACCTGAGGTTAGATTTTCTCCCGTTTAAAGCCAGTCGCGTTGATGGGGAAAGAACATCTTTGAATGCAGCGAAGAATCAGGAAATGGCAAGCGCTGACGCGGCCTTTTTGGGTATTTAAAGTCGTGTTTTCCCCCAACCGAGTTCCAATCTTTTTCTCTTCTTTTCCTACACATACTCATCCACTCCAAATACTTCTCGCTTCCATTCATCAAGCAACAATCATAAAAGCCCTTGTTCCACCTTTTCCTTCCATTAACCCACCTGCACTTCTCAAAATGTGCCCTTCGAAGAAAACTCTTCTCACTGTCGCCGTGGCTGGCCAAGCTCCTGGCCCTGTGAACGCATGTATCCATAAAGCACAACAGACCGTACAGGAGTATGTACTGACTATTACGATCTTGAGTATAGCACGGGCCTATGACGGGCAAGCTGTGTCCGATCTGCATTCAGGAAAACCGCGAATCCTGGGTCGCGCCTGGCAAGGCTTGCCGCTACTGCGGCTATGGTGCCTGTTAGAAAGTTCAACGATCGCTTTGTTTATTTCAATGAACCTATTTCTAATTCACTCTCTGTTGTTATAACCATCCAAGGACTTGCTCAACTTCATATCGTGACACCCCGTATTGCTGAAACCATTAGACGCACCATCTACCGATGCCCTCAACAAGTCGTTAAGAAATCAACGTACAGAGACCGCTTCGTTGTCAGCTCTACCCTCTCCCTCTATATTTACCATCCTATCACAAGTTCGTGACGTCAAACACCCGGGCGGAGCCGAGGTGCAATACCCGCCTAGTCTCGGTGTCCTCATAACATGAATGTCGTAAATCCGTCTTTGTAGGAGGACATGAATCTATCTTCGGTCGTACTAACCAGGTCTTATCAGTGTCTTCGTCGCGGGGGTATGGTGAGGATGCCTGTTTTCAAGATATTTATGTAAGATTGTCGCCTGCATACTACGCAATCTCTCATCATCGCCTTGAGCGAAGATGCGTTGTCATCAAAGAGCGTCCGTTAGGCGTGAATACTAACCTCCCAGTGGGATCCATTCCCATCGACACCTGTACGATGAAGGTCTTTTTCAATAGACTATCCCCTTTCTTGGAGTCTCTGCTTCTGTATACAAGTTCATCTCGGACAAAAAGCAGAAGGGTTAGTCCAGCTCCGGTCATTGAAAGCCTGTTAGCTACTTAGGCTTTAATTTGGTTGTTTACTTTCCACGGACGTCATCTACACGAAAACGTCTGCTTTCTCAAGGTCTGCCGGTGTTTTGAGCTTATCTAGGTCTACTCCTATCGACTCTGGAGCGCCTGTGCAGATACTATTTCTCCATGCGAGGCATCATCCCCCACAGCGCCTCATGGCAACTATCCGACGCGCTCCTTGGCAACGGATGACCTGCTACGTCATCTTTCCATTTCATCGACATCAATCGGTGCGTGCTGGCGCTAAATCGACGTTGGTGTCAGATCTGTCCAGACCGATGTATGCACACGGAAGACGATTGGGTAAGCGCTATGGACCGCTCCGGGTAGCTGGTATCGAAGCCATGTGATCATACACCACCGGAAATTGGTAAATATCCAGTATTATCACACTTCATACGTGTCGCGGCTTTCCATGACCCAAAATGCGTGGTCGTTTCGTGGTAAAGATTGGGGATGACTGTAGGTCTGACTTCATGAGATCAATAGCGTGGGCCAGGTTCTATCCTCAAACGGGCCCCACTGTTCGACATGAGGCTGTTCAGCATGGAACTCGGTACATATAATTATATGGATTAGTTGGGTCTCACCGGCAGGTAGGCGCGTAGAACTCTTTCATGTTGACCATGATCGAGGTGGCGTTGGATTAGCATGACCGGATGTCTATTTTAAACTTGTTCTGGCATAGGAAGACGTCGCGAAGCGCATTGCTCTCGTCCAGGGCCAGGCAATTGCTGTGCCGCGCTTCAAAGAGTCTCACCATAAACATTCTTCTTCCATAAAACATTCGAGGTGTGCCCCATTCTATAGAGCATTTCAATCTAACAACGCTAGGCAGATTCACGATGTATTTCCAACATACATTAATGCGTCACATAGCGGCTTCTACACGATGATACCATGCTACTCAAGGACAGACACAACTGCTCTTGGTTATGTCTGGCCGATGACGCCGGCCGACTCGCTTTCTTCTATGTACTTCATGGCTCTCAAGTAGCCCTCCTTGCTCCCGTCGATGATCTCATCGAGTTCATCAATGAGACCGTTTAGCCCGGTATTCTGGGCACTGGGCTCCGAGTCCGAACCCTTTCTCTGCTTCCGCTTCGTCGTTCCAGAGGTCTCCGCTTCATCCGCTTCGGCGTGGCCTGGATATCTGGTGTTGTCGGGGTGGCCAAGATCATCTGCGTCCGTGTTCTGGCCTTTCTTGATCACCTGTCTTTTGAGAGCCTTCGCAGCGCGATCAAGATCGCGTTGTCGCACAGTTGCCCTTCCTGCAGTGAGGTCGAGGGCCGCTGCCCATTCGGAGGCGTTATCGTCGCGAAACCGGTGCCATCCCATTCTGGCTGCGTGGCCTTTGCAGCCAAGGGCATCACCAACGGCAACCCAATCGATCTATGGTTGTCCAGGTGCTGTTTTTGGCCTGCTGTTCTTCATTCGATTCCACGTAATGGGCCGAACCTACCTCGCTGATCGAGCAGCCCTGACCAATAATGGCGAGCATTAGTGTACTCTGGGCCGCATTGAGGGATCTGTTCGGGGTTCCAACTGGTGACATGCCTGGCGATTCCGATCGTTAGTCGAGGCCGCTCATTATGGTGAATCTCCCAGGAATAAAGCGCAGTCGGCCTCCCCTGGGGCAGACAGATTCAATTGCGATGGTATGAGCACACCCCAGAGACATCATGAAGTCTTCCATTCGAGCACCGCTCTGCTTCTTCCTGGTGACTCTGATGGATCTGACAGAAAAAGTTATTAGATGATCTCACTGTTGATTGTTTTTGGGTCGTAACAACGAGGCTTAGGCGCCAAACCGACAACCAGGCTGCAGGATCGTAAATATTTCAAGTAATTCTGAACAAGTTGAATATGAGGCAAACTACCTGCTGTCACTATGGCAAAGGCAAGTGAAAACAATTTGATAGACAAAAACGAATAGGACCAGTGCGCTTTGAGCCAATCTTATCCTTTGCAAGACACTCTTGAACGCAAAATCAGAACAATAAGGGATTGTATCACGATTCACTTGCGATATGGATTGCAGTAAACATTCCCAGTCATAAATTTTCACGAGCCATGCACCCCAATGGTATTAAAACTGTGCCGAAGGAGCACATTTTATGGCTGGAACCAATGCCGGGAAGGTATACACACCCAATGAGGTACCTGCCACCCCCGGTGTCCAATTGGGCAGCCATCTGCCTTGTGTGCCGTAGTTTCTTCATGTATTCTAGTCTGCATTCAACCCGAAAACGCCAAACACGTTACATCACAAGGTGAATTGATAGATAAATATTATTCTATGGACGCTAAACACCTCATGCCCTGCAACTCAAATCCAAGAATGGCACAAGAATGATCATGTACACGGATGAAACCTTTCGCAGCCATAGTAAAAGGGTTGGAGCACATACGAGCTCTATCTCTATTCCGTGTTCGAGACCCTCCGTCCACAGGGGAACATCCATATCCCTTGTTTTGACCATCAAGATGCCACCGCCCATAAACTCAAGCCATCCGAGTTGAGATATTCCTGGCACTCTTACCCAACTTCTAGACTGCCTCTAACACACGGTTCAATACAGAATGAAGGTTGAGAACCTGACCATCGGGTGACTTTACCCACACGTGAATCTTGACATACCACGTTCCGGACATCGCTAAATGTAGAGGACACCCGAACCCGGTGGGATCTTGACGAATCAGCTGCATATCTCTCATGAATGAAAGGCCCAAGGGGTTGGTGACCGTCATTTGGGCTGTGAGCAAGTTCGAAGGAGTTTTGGTGTGATCATTGAATGACACGCTGAACGTCTGTCCCACTAGAACCTTGTATCCGGGTGAATCAGACTCAACGGGTTGTTGAGGCAAGTGCGAGAGTTCCATATTTGGAGAATATCCGGTGTGGTCTGGTGTATGTCGATGCAATGAATTGCGAAGGAAAATCGAATTTGTCAGCGCAGTATACTGAAGCCGAATGTCAATCCTCGACGACTGGGAAGTAAGAGGCCGTCGATCCCACGAACCGGCCACCAGCAACCAGACAGAGATGAATCAGCAAGGTTGGTTGTCCGGCTTCATCTTTGCTTCAAGATTTACAGGTCGTATTGTTTGTTCTTGGCATTATATGGACAGAAATAACGCTGTCGTTATTAACGTCTACGTCCACTCAGAACCCTGGGGTGTCAATCTGGTCAAGACACCCTGTGATACTCAAGTACCCCTGTACCATATGAAGGTTACTTTAACACTCGATCATTCATGTATCTGGCGTTCTTTATGAACTCTAGATTTTCGTTCCTGGCCACCAATTACTTGCTAATCGGTGCAGCCCCTCTTCATCTGATCAGGCCACGTGACTTTCGTGACCCTAAGCCAAGAATATAACCCTTCCACCTCTGAAAACACCTGACTGGAACCATGTGAAGCATATCAAACATCCTGGAGAGGCATCACCATTAAGGAGGCCAAGAACTAGACCGTGGATCTTGACCAGTCACTTTCTGTTCGATTAATCCTAGTGTCTAGCATGGCTAATTTTCACCTCCAGATTATATTGTACGCGTGAAAATAGGCTCGATGTAGGCGTACACAGAGTTCATCTTAATACCCGAGCATTCAAGATGTCATCGCGCTGTCTTTTGCACTTCATAGAACATGGATTGGTACCGAAGTCCCATAAAGCGAACTTACGCACAGCACCTTGACAAAAGTACTCATATGAATGTACATACATCTGTCAACATTTAGATGGAGATGTACTGGCGAACACAATAGCTGATGATTCTGATACGTACGATCAATTTTTGATACCTCATGGCCCTTGGCCTTTGGATAAAGGAAGATCTGTCATATGCGGTTCTTCTAGTTTGTGAGTCCATGTTAAAAGGCCTATGGTGATGCAAACCAGGAATATGTGTCATGTCGGAGCCGTTGACGCTCTGTGGTCGCATGTTTTCGGTACGTCGGCCCGGGTAACCCTTGCGGTGCATGCCAACCCCAGTAGCGACCGAGCTTACTTTCTCGTAGTTCCATCTATGTACGATGGGACTCAAAGATGTGCGTCATTGGCTTCCCATATAGTATCAACATCAAAGACCACTATCAACTAACAAATCAGCCTAACTAAATGACCTACTCCCATTTTCTCGGCATTTAGCATGAGCTACAAGATCGGACCAGCACTTTTGACATGCCCGGTGCACACAGGTGGGAGGAGACACTAGTGAAGTGCACGACAACATAATCCTGCCTGACGGTGACACTCGAAGGATTTGTAGGACGTAGGAACATCACCACGTCGCCCCAGATTGAGGGCTTTGAACGCGGAGGGTGGTGTCTTGTCCACATATGGCTGCGCAATCAACAGACACATGTGTGAGGGGGATGCAACATGTCGGATATACAAGCAAACAGTTAGGCCTGCACCTTGTTTTGTAAAAAGTATTGACCTAAATCTCATCGCGTACCAGCAGGCTGGTGACATCGCTGCCCAAGTTGCACAAAAAACGCCCGTGAAACGTTCTACGCTTGACTACATATCCCACCAAGGCAGATTGTCAGCTGGAGACATTTGATAGTCATCAGAAAAACCCACGCCTATACTTCATTGGAATAGTGATATATCAAAAAGACTTGAGTTTCATGACAACCAGGTAGTTAATTTGTGTGCCGTGCAATGTTATAATATCTTTCAAAACTGAATGATTCCCATTACATTTCAACCAGAATGGCGAGCAACACATACGGAGGCCTGATGGAGCGCCGCAAAGATAGACTGAACGCACATATATGCCATGCCGGAGCTTTCAGGTCTGAACGCTATTATTATGGTTATAATTTAGTATGAATCGAAAGTCACAAGGGCCATTATCAGGTCCTTGAAAATCCAACTGGGTAAACAAATGGCAGAAAAGGGCCAAAACCGGACGTTCTATAACCCATGCTCGTATGATATGTTGATCTTGTCGTCTCTGCGTTGGCGGAAGGAGCGAGCATGTTTGGATATGTCCATTCGGGGCTAATGCAATAGCTCTTGAAAAAACCATAACAGAAAGATCATTGCACTGCGCCTGCTCCAAGTAAAATACAGCGGAACATGCGGATTACTAAAGTAAAGAGACCATTATGGCCAAACATATTCATTTGTCATCTTGAATTATCTGTTTTATGGAATTTCTCCGAATAGGCATTGACGGGTACTCATAGCCGCGGCTCAAGAGACCAGTAGAATCGCATAGAAAGCTGTTCATCACGTAGTGATAAACAAACATGTTATAGTGGCCAGCAAACATAATACAGAGATAGACGCACTGTAGCTCTCCACTGAGGCACCGATCAGTCACCTGTTAGCTCGGCTACTTAAACTCTACGCTTTCTGGCTCTTTTGTTGTCCTCTTGTCTCTGTTTATCCACCACTTTTGACCACCATCACAACTATTCAAACTTCAATATTTCATCCTCCCCACTTCCCGATCCCACGCAACATAGAATCAAGATGTGTTTTACTGCCCAGACAACTGTAAGTGCCGACCTGAAGATCGACCTCCTTTGCGATTTCTAACTTGAACGCCATTATACAGACTTCCGTCGGAGATTCCTCCACTGCCGCTCACAGCGTCGAGGTTAACCCCATTTCCGGT
Source organism: Huntiella decipiens (assembly GCA_003032515.1). Taxonomy (NCBI): domain Eukaryota; kingdom Fungi; phylum Ascomycota; class Sordariomycetes; order Microascales; family Ceratocystidaceae; genus Huntiella; species Huntiella decipiens. Next base: position 5,495 of record NETU01000039.1, on the reverse strand, counting down.
CCCGGCGTGAACCAGTCGAGCAATGATTACTACGAGTGCGAGTGGTGCAAAGAGTGGGTTGAGATCGACGGCCATGACTACATCGGCCCCTATGAGTAAAAAGGGTTGTCCGCGATGTGCCTCATGGAAGCTCCCCGTGCGTGGAAACATCATGTTACTGTGGATAAACTGCTGGCGGTTTATTCACCCTTGTTGGAGTAGATGAAGTGGTTGTGCAATAATATTGTTTTTTGGTCTATGGTACTCTGGTAAAAAGGTGACTGAATCGTGAAGTGACCGGTGAACAATGTTGCAAAGACCTGGGCGGTTGGTATGAATACAAATGAAGCTAACCACAGGGTTTGGCCGTGTCTTGTGAATGACAAAGGGAGTTGCCATGTTGACAAACTATTGATGCGTTTGGACCTGCCCACATCTAAAGTGAGACAAAGTCCCCCGCCGGAAATACCCCGACGGCACCCCTCATCACGGCAAAACGTCATGTTGTTAGCTCTCAAACAGTCATTGGAATAATGACGTTGGTCAAATATGGTAACCACACCCATGATGCACTGTAACGACACCAGCAAAAACGACGGCCCAATGATTCTACCGGCATGAATATCGCTTGATGTGATCGAACTCTCGTTTTCAACACCACGAAAGGAACAAGTAGAAATTTAGTTCCCAAGACGGTGTACACATGTATGTACGTACATATTGAATGCCTCGGGTATGCCAAGGACCTATCATCTTAGATCCTGGTTGAGACCAAACCTTATTTCAACGTCCTGCTATACCCCTGGACAAAAGGGATAAAGTCCCTGCCAGTCACACGAAGCAGACACTCGTGCAACAAAATTGGCTAAACCACGCTTCGCTAAAATGCATGGATGTGGCCTTAACATCTACAGACTATCATCAGGCATATATTAGATCTATATACAATTACTTTCAGCATTGAAATGCCCTTAACCGGGGAGAGTGTTTCGTGTTGGCGTTGTTGTGTCAACTTAGTTGAAAACACATGGTTGGAGAAGCTCCATTGACTGACCAACTAGACTGATATTGAGTTCGATTAGGATTAACTATGGGCTGTGAGTCTCCCTTTCAAGCCCTGACAGGCGGTTCCCACATGCGTATTCGGAACGGCACACGTAGCTGTAAGCACCATAGTTTTCACAGTAGAGTCCCCTAATGAGTCAAGTTACAAGTATTACACCAAAGAGCCCCTCTGGTCTGTTCAGCTGGATCTCGTGAGTATCCATTTGGGACTGCGAACAAAATCAAAAACCGGCCCAACTCTGAACACAATATGTGCTACCACTGGGGCCTTTAGAAATCAAGTACGGCAAAGGAATCCAGGATAGACATCTGTGAAACGAAGCCGTCGAGCGGGATCATCAAGCGAAAGACAAGAAATGGACTCGTTACGATTGTACGTCATTCAAAAGTGGTTGATATAGGTGGTAAACATATATGTAGGATTTAGGCGTAGCAATTCTAAATAGGTTCTTGGGACATTAAGGAATCGGAAGACCACATCATCCCACTGAACTCAAAGCATCAAACGGAGATGATAATTTGTGAACAGATTTGTTTTCAACATTAACAGTTACCAGAACAAGTGTTTCCGAGTTTACAACGACGTGCTTCGGGATCCAAATGGAATACTGTCAAATAAAGTCATTAAGATTGATAACTGCCAGTTCACATGACAAGGCCCATTTACGGTAACATGCGCATTGAGACAACAATCAGTTGCTCTGATGATCTGCTGTTTAAATGTGGCATTGTTGTGTATTAAGTTCTGTTGTTTTGTCGATTCATCTACACCCACAGTTGACCACCTTTCAATCCGTTTGAACCAAGCTACTGAGCCTTTCCCCTGTCTAGAAGTTATATACCAGAGAAGCAACGTCTGCTCATACAAGAAGAAGACGGTAAGTATTTTCACAGAGTGTTATACGCGGAACCCTCAAACACAAACCACACGGTCTTGAAATGATCGGCGCAGGACATGTCGCCTGTTCCCGCTAAGGCATAGAGACAATCCCCTTCTTGCACCTTAAATTGCATCGACGCGACACTAACGTATTCATGGGTAACATTTGTCGAGATTGGTTTCATGAGTACAATCACGCCGTCGGATGCGCTACATGAGAAAGATCGAGGGCGATACGCCTCCTGCGGTTTCTACATCCGAAAAAGCGGACCCTTTGTGGTTGATTGCCGCCGGCAGCTAATCACACATTGTTGATGTATATAAGCAGACCGTTGTCTCCAAGATTGTTTTGGGCCCTCAATCTAGTGGTCTGGAGGGTGGTCGGTTGTACACGTGCTTCGTGACCTGTACATCGTAAACTGTGGGATCTCAAAATAACCTAGAGGACTCAGCCTTTGAGTCGTTTTCTGTAGATGCTGCCGTGGACGGAGCCATCCGACCTGGACGCGGCTACTACCACCCGCCAAACCCCTATTTGAACGGATTCTAAATGTCCTTTGCTCCTCGTGCTTCGGGAATATCCAAAGTTCGGTACCTAGTCTGCCACACAGCACACAGGCTTTCTCTACAGCTTCAAGGGACCCCGTGCTGTGAGCGTCGTAGTACGGTATTGGACCTTTGAGTCATATTCTTTTGTTTTCATGATGTCAACATGTGCCCGCTCACGAGGTCGTAGATCCCATCGGCTGTTATGGGGTAACGCCCACAGCGGGGTGGACATGGGCAGAAGAACACATGACGTGACATTGCTTGAGAAAACTGGACTTCTTTGTACACTAAAACTGGAATACTATTTAACATGAATGCGTAGGTGAATTCAACATATCACTTCCGCAGGTTTAGTACGCATGGCATCTATATGTGCCCTAAATCATATACTCCAGTGAAACCGCCGTTCACGAGGACCGACGCCAAATTCCATCTATATAAGTTTATGTCCTGTGGATCGTAAACTGTTATTGGCGCACATCCCAGCTCAATGGAAATCCCATTTAATATGAGGGCAGCACCAGTACTCTCCTCTTGATCTACTATTGGCACGGGGATTTCCACATCGTGCCACTCCATAGGTTGAAATAGTTTTTTGAGGTAGTGCCTCAGCCAGTCACGTAGACATAGGAGTAGACCGGGTAGCTTTCCTTCTGTTCCCGAATGTATAAGACTAGGCGTCTTGGCCTGCGGTCTGACGACGAGGAGGTGCCATTGCGCATCCTCAAAAACTAGTATCAAGACGGTTTCTACCGACACAATCAGTCCCGCCGTGATACCCATGCGTTCCAGGTACCTCGTGGTATTCCTCCCGCGATTGGTTGACATGGTCCGGAAGAAATTTGATGGTAATGCAATTGTCGACTTGATGGGTACACCGTCACCAAGATCCTCTGAAAGCCGGCGATTGCACCAATCAGCCACGCATGCCAAGGCGCCATCTACAGCAGCCGGGAGAGTTGGCAAATTCGAATTTAGCAAGCTGAAGATGTCATCCAGGGTAATGACCACTAGAGGTCCTGGTGGAGGAAGGACGAGTTCGCCCTGGGCCATCAAACCAGCAATCCACTCAGTGTAGTACCGAGCTAGTACTGTGAACACCGGTGAGACGGCTGGTCGTAGCATTCCGGGGAAATTTTGTTCCCCGGTAGGCAGGGTGACTAATAGGGAAGCGTATGAGAAGTAGGACGGCAAGAACATCCCCTCGGTGACGCCAAGCGCGAGGGGCACCAAAGACCGGTTCTCGTTCTGGCTGGGTCCATTGGACACTTGGGATTGATTGTCAACTAATGAAATTGTTAGTCAAAGTCCCATATCGTTCGTGTGCATGTAAGTTACGATGCTCATATTGATTAAATGAATTTACCTGGGGGCTGATGTGGTTCTCCAGCCATGGGCGCCACATCAATTTGCCGGCTGGCATCCTAGGCCAGGTCGGAAGACTGATGGTCACCGAGGATGGGAGACTTCTTGGTCGGCGAGGTCGACATCTTGAGATGATAGATGCAAGAATTGGAAAATAAGAGGCTAAGACAGGAGGCCTTTAGCTATGGCAGCTGTCGTATTGGTGATCGGAATCCTTTTGCCGTTTGGTTGGTACTCTAAAGGCAAGGTGATTGTCGGGAGAGAAGCGCGTGAGAAATGCCGAGATTGAAGCTGGTATTGAACTAGAATCTTATCGTAAAGCGGAGTTAAGTTGTAATGGTATCGCGTGGTAACAATCAATGAATATCTCTGATTATAAACTAGAAAATCGGAAAGCTGGAAGGGGTTCGGATTCGTTATGAAGAAAAGAAAAGAAGAAGAAATGAAAATTTGAAAAGCTGGCCAACAGCGAGGAATTGATGTGTCTGTGTTTCGCACAACTTTCAACTCTCAAGCCGCCGCACAGTGCCCCGTTTAGGGGAGATAACTACTCGAGACACCTGCAACATAGATTTTTTTGACGTGAAAGTGGGACTCACAACACCAATCGTGCATCTATATTGCCCTAAATATTTTCTCTCGAGTACTATAACGCCCTGTAAATGCGTCTGCCTACACACTCACCCTCAAGTTCAAACTGATATTCCCAAAGTAGAAATACAGCGGGGTATGGTGAGGACGAGTCACGTGCCGGTTTCCAGTGTGTGCCGGGTCCGGGGCACAGTTGTGGGTCTCCATATTCAGTGGAGACCTGTCTAGCATGTTCCGCGGGGGGCAATCCTGGCTCGTCGAACCTTCTGTGGCGGCTCACGGCGTTATGCGGCGCACGGTTGAGATCAACGCCGACCCACTCTCCAGGAAGTAGTCAAGAATACCGATCAAGAGATCCAATCACTTGTTTCTACGCAATCAACGTTCATGGACTCATCTCACTAATTAACCAATAATCGCCTAGTTGGCATGATGTGTCGCCAGTGCACCATTAACTAAGCTTTCATAATCGAGAATTGTGGCGTTCCTGAAATGACACACTCCGCAGGACCTCAACATCCATCTAGCGCGGGATATGACGCTCCACCTAGGGCAATCTAGATTCATACAGAGCATCCATTTCAACATCCATACAATATACGCCACACTCGCATACTACACCCAACCTAGTGCGCCTCAGCTCCCCCGTCTGACATGATTTACACGGAATCCCATCCCCCGACGGTAATTGCCATTTCACGAACTTCATCGCAGTCTAATGTTCGCTATATCCTATGACTTCCCGACCCGTTGGCTGATATCGAGCTACAATCACATCGTCGCCGTCGATTACCCTATAAATCACAACTGCTCTCGTTTGCATGCGCCACTCTGTAACCTCGGTTCCGCGTGAGCGTTTGGCGTCGGAAGAAAGGGCCGCAGGTATATCTCTGGAGTAACAAAGTGCTGCTGAGATTTCACACTCGGTCGCTTGATCTTCTCGTCATCTATGGGCAGTCTGGTGACTGATGTTACCTTGTTGATTTCTAACCCTAACAGAGTCTGTAACCCTTTCACTTGATTGACCATACATACACATTTTTGGTTGCATGACAGGATCGAGCCC
>NETU01000037.1:0-69544 GCA_003032515.1 Huntiella decipiens | reverse complement strand
GATGGAAATGGCATCGCCAACCTCGAAGGTACCATTCCGAGGGTATTAAGGAAGAAGGTTGTGTTGTTGTTTTGATTAACGTCGACGGCGGTTGAACCGCCCAATTCATTTTTTTTTCGATTTTGTAGCAGTCATAAACTCATAATCTATTTCGGTTCAACAACAAGAGGGGACATGGTCTAGTGGTATGACGGATCCTTAGCATGTTTGAAGCTTCAGCTTCATTGCTTGGATCAGGTCCGGGGTTCGATTCCCCGTGTCTCCATTTTTGCCATCCAATGTTTAGTTTTTTGATCTAATCTATTCAACTTTTATCGATGCTACTTACACACGTGCGTGGAAACCGGTACATGCGTTCGATTTATGCAACAGTGTGGGTACGGCTTGGTCGTATAACAAAATTATGTACATTAAACAAAACTACCACATTAGGCCAAGTACCCAATGTCATCTTCGCCCAACCGTTCGATATACTCTTTGTCGAGCAAGATATCAATACACTTCTTGATATCCGTGATCTTGGGCGTGAAGCGAGACCGAACCTGGTTAATCGTTTCACTAACCAACTGCTGGTGCTTCATCTGCTTACGGGCCTTCATGATACGAACCATGGCAGACTAAAATTTTGAACGTTAGTATCAAATCCTTCACGTGGTACGTTGTAATGATTTCTTACCTGGATCAGGAGGCGACGATCTTCTTCGATGTTTTTGTTCGTCTCTACTTCCTCCTGCTTGGTCTCCTTAGTGGTACCACCGCCGTCAAGCTTGATGCGCAGCTTCTTGCTGCGGAAGTCCCGGTTCAGTGTAAACTTGGCACCGGGTCCTGCCTTTCCAGGTCCTTGGTCGCTGATCAGGAGCTTTGACTTGAGTAGATTCACAAAAGTGCCCTCCAGTGCCTCCGCTGACAGGCCAATGTGCTCCACAATCTCGGACCATGTGTACTCGTCCTTCACATTGAACATTAAGAGTACAGACATCTGGTAAACAGACACCGAGAGAGAGTATGGTACCTTGGTCTGACGTGAAAGGTTGGCACGAATCTCGCCCTTGCACAAGTTCCACAGCCATGTCAGCTTGCGGCCATCGTGGTTGTGTTTGTAAAAGTCGGTGAAGTGCGTGATGTCATTGGCAACCTCCTCGGGGGGCGTGAACTTGGAAGTGGGCGGCGTAAGTGGCCAGAATCCAGTACCGAGAATATGGAACTGGGCATCGACACCAGTTTCTTTTGAGTTCTCCCGAAGCCATGACTGGTACGAGGTGTTGAGATCCTTTGATAGCTGGATATCTTGGTACATGCGCTGAAGCTTGTTGGTGTACTCGAATCCACAAGCATCCTTCAGTCTGCTGATCATGCTAGTTTCGGCATCCTCGGTAGCAGATGTGCTGTGGACAAGACGGCGGGCAAGCAGGCGAGAATAGAACTTTTGGAAAACGTCCTTGTCCTCGATGTACTTGAATACCACCATTACCTGAGCTAAAGCCTTCTCCACGTCTTGTTCGGTGGCTGGAGATTGGCCCTTGCGGAGCAAAACATCGGTGTACTTGGCAAGCAGCTCAGGCGACTTCTGAGAGCTGGACTTGCAGACGTCATTCCGGTTGACGAAGTCTCTGCAAGCATTGTCGAGGGACCGCGTGAACTCGGGTTCGCCATCGAATGCCCGATCAACAAGACCTTGGTATTGGGCATGAACATCAAGAATGGCATCAACATAAACCTTGGGCTCAAGCTTGTCGCCTTCGGCAGCCACCTTCTTGATTGCAGCCAACCCAGCCTTGCGGACATGAGCTTCAAAACTCTTTCTCAGGGGGGCTAACCCCTCAGGAATGCGGGAAAGGAGCCAAAAGGCGCGAGCCATGTCCTTCTCCTGGTTGTTATTCAAGAGTATTTGAAACTCATCGCGCAAAAGCGAAGAGTGGTCGAGAATGAGGGCATTGTTACACGCCTTGCGAAGGGGGGGTCCCAAATCGGCATGAAGATAAGTATTAACACGCTCCTCTTCCTGGTGAAGTCTAGTCTCGGCCTGAATCATGTACTCGACGACACTGTGTTCTGCCAAGAACTTGCGGGATTCCGCCACGTAAAACTGGCCTGATGCCTCAACGAATGGCCTTTCGAAGTGGTAGCGGTAGACTTCGAGGGTAGACTTGCTGGGATCGGCATCGTCAAGACCAAGTGCGATGAAAGAATCCACAACCTGTTTGATTTGGTCATATTCAATCGTATGTCCCGTACGGTGGGATTCCACCATCTTCAAAACAGCAGCCATAACAGTCTCGTTCAGTCGATCAAACAAAATCTTACGCCACCGGACCAAATGGAGTGTGTAGATATCATAGACACTCTTCTTTCCCTCATCCATCTCCCTCTTAACCCAGTGACGGTTGAGGTATCTGAATAGGTGATGGACATATTTGGCTGCCGTGGTGTACCGCACCCACTCTTTGTTGTAGAGCTCAAGTAAACCCTCCGGGGACAGATTTTCCGCCCGTTTTACTATGGCATCAAGATGTTGGACAAGGTATCCATCGAGCTTAAGATAAATGTCCTCTCCAACGAGATGAGCTAAATTCAAGTTAGCCGTGATGTTATGGTACATCCGTTCATATAATACTGACCTCCCCGGCTAACAGTCCCTGACGATCCGTGCATTGAAGCGCTGGGCTTCTGAGAAGTACAGAAGTTGTGAATCGCCCTAGATGTGTTAGTTTAATAGCTATGGATGTCATTTCGTAATAAAGATGGCTTACGAGTAAATAGCCATGTACTGCAATGTTGTTAGCTTCAAAGTTCTCTTGTTTACAATGTCGCATGTCATATCTATAAACTTACCAGCTGCATGGTAATACCATCTCCTTGTTCGACATTCATCACCTTGTCGATACCAACTTGGAGGAAACTCCATCTGAATATCACAACACCCATTAGCACTAGAGTTCATAATAGCATACATTGAACAGGCCAATGCGAGTTATGTAGTGTGTACTTACGTCGACTCAATGTCGTTCCTGTTTGGCTGCATAGCCAGGGAAGGTCGTGAAGCCATTTGGAATAGATGGCTCAGTTTCCGTGTGTTTTGGGGGTTGGTATCAAGGGAGCGACCGTGAATGGTTCTAACGGCGGGGTATTCAGTAGATAGAGAGACGATTCTCTAGTTGGTGCGATGTGGTAGTTGTTTGTTGCTTCAATACTTCGTTGTGCTGTGGACCACAAGAACTACAATTGTCGAGGTATACACAGATAACTCAGTCTGATTGGTCAATATCAAAACGAATGGATGAAAAGTCGTGATTATTGGTGCAGTACGACGAAAGGAAATGTGGGGTGATGCTAGAAATGCCCTTTTAATGCACGCTCGCGACAGGCAGGTCCGAACTGCACAGCGATGGAAATGCTGGGTGTAGAAAACATGCCCAAATGGCAAGCCAAGAAGTTCAAAGAGGCAGCCAATGGGTTGTGTAGACCAATCTATAAATGAGAATACTTACATTAACAGTCGCGGAGTAATAAGAGTTAGGTTTGGATGCAAAGGTAACGTAAAATGTATTTTGAACCGTGATATGTCGGTAGTGTGATCAAAAGACTTTAGGTTGGTTGAGTAGATAATCATCCGCCTACTAGTGTTGAGACATGGCAGCCTTGTTTACCTTTTGGTAGGGTATGTATGTATGTACGTCAGTCATTGTAGGGTTAAGTTTTATTGGGAAATGACATCAGTAATCCATGACAAGTGGGGCAGCTACATGATGTCAAGGGTTGTTTGTGATGATAGGGTTCAAGAAAATATACAGTTGATGTGAGATTTGTATGATACAAATGTTACAAGATATCGAATAGAGTTACCGTAACATTATACGTAGAATTGAAAAGACGAAGGACACTTTGAATAGAAATTGGATTCATACATGGATACATGTATCTAAATGTGTTAGTTTTTGGAGAAAATCTGCAATGAAATGTGTAAGCTGGATAATGGTGATACATATGTACAGACATGTGTATGTATGTGCAACCGTAGCTGCGAGTTCACCTGGAATTGAGCACAGACAAATTGAGGCTAGGATTCATGTTCAGGTCACTCAATTGACAGCCAAACCGATTTCATGGGTCTAAGGGTTTTTGGAGATCAATGGCGACTGTGAATAGGGCTGTACAGTATGCATCGCAAGTCACTCGAGCGAATGCTTCTCATGTGTATGTATGTAAATAGATGGATATATGGGAAACCTGACTGGTTGATGAATATGCAGCGGGTTTTTGTATGAGTCTATCAACATGTTTCCATGTATATACAGATACCTACACACACATATTAAAAGCCTGCGTGAAGTGAAGTTGACGAAGAAAGTGGGTTGGCCATATGCACATAGATAGAAGGATGTTAATACACCCAGAAATGCGTAAAATATTTGGTAAAAATGGCTCTTGATACCATTGAAAGCGTATTACATAGATCTATTGAACAAGTAAGTTGCTTGGTACACTAAGATTGAACAGGCCAACTAGGTCTGACAGTACAATCTAGCATATAAGGCATGCGTGTAAATCATCTGATGAATGATTTATCTGAAGATACAGAGCCACGTGCGGTTAGAAGGTTAGAATCGGGACTGAACTGTTCAATGTAGCGGTGGTTTCTACAAATCAAGCATTACAAACGAAGCGGCACATGTTCTCGAGGTTGGTGTGCCTATATGGCGATGCAACATGACAAGTCGTGAGATAAAAAGGAATAATCCCAATAAGGAAAGTACCGAAGTCTCGAACAAAATGCCGAAAGTATGCAGTGACGCTACTTTTTTCCGATTTAGAGGCGGCTTCAATGTCTGTATGTACACCTATGCATATGTGCGCTGTTCAAGATAAAAAGCAATCGTTGAGATTTTTGGTACGTAGGCTCAGTTACGCCATCCGAATTTTGTCTTTACCGATTTGCACGACAGCTTGGCGACCCCCATTCCTCGTTTCTTTGTCCCTTTCCCGCCTCTACATATGCACTATACATATGCGTGCGCCAATCAATTACACTCTTCTTGTCCGAATGCGACTTGCGTTGTAATATCGAGTGTTAAAGGGCCATACTCTCGGCCACAATTTTGTTTAACCAGAGCTTCTTTGTTCCAATTGTCAATAACAACGGTTCTTATCTTCATTTCCCTGTTCGAATTATTTCGATTTCTCCTTACCCACGACGCGAGCATCAGCAGCCGCCGGGACCTGGATTATCAAACACGAAACACCAAATTGTCAATCCAATTAATCATCCGCCTAGACCCTCTGACGTTGAAACAAGAACGCTAGGGCATCCTGTTCAGCGGCAGCAAGCAAAGTAAGCGTTAGGATCAATTTATAACATTAAATTGCACTAGCATCTTGGAGAACAACAGCTCGGCTTTGCGTCCAGGACTGCTTGCACAATATTCCTGTCGATCCCTTTTTATCACGCATCTTTCCACTACGCCGGATACATATTGAAAGTCTCAACTTAATCGGACATCCGTATTTTCTCGCTGCTCTCTCCATTTTCTACGACTTTGTGCACGCCTGTTTGCATCACGATCCAAAGCCGATACCACTCCTTGACCCGTTTCTGCATCAGGAATAGACCTTCTCCATTGGCGACGAACTAAATCATCGCATTTAGTCTTGTGTTCGGTCCGGAAACCCTTTATCGCCCAACACTAGTAGATAGATTTGGCTTCGAGTTTTGCCGTCTATCGCAGTGTCTCATCATTGATAATCGAAATAATTTCTAGCGGCCTTTGCCCCCTTTCTTTCTGTACCAAATTCTGCAGTGATGGATTCTTGACCCGACGCAAAGATTCTTCCCATCATGAACATAACACCCGTCGAAGTCGAACAAACATCCTCTATTGTGCGACATACATCTGCCACTATGAGCAGTCCCGACTTCCTCAAGCCACCGGGCTCCTCAGCTAGCAATGCAGTTTCAACATCAAAATCAGCGACGTCGGCAAGATCAGAGAAAGCGCGTGGTAAAAGAAGTCGTCGCAGTAGCGCTGCACGCTCAAATGCGTCCCAGGCACCAATGATGTCACGGAGTGTTATTCGGACAGTTCCTCGTAAGTAATTCAGGATGAAAACTGCCCGACAATTTATTCTAACCACCAATGTTTAAATAGCCTGGGCGTCCACTGAGGATTTGAGCCCAAACCCAACCTCTACATCTCAAGCTACTTCTCCATTATCGCCATTTGCACCAAAGTCTGCGCATTCGAATGCCACACATAGTGTTCCCGATACCCCCACCGAATCAGCCACTGCGCCTGGCACTTCCGATGGCCCCTCTGACGGCCCCTCCGACGGGCATTCCGTACTAAGTGCTTCTCCGCCAGATGTTCCTCTTCCAAACAAGAATGCGCCAACCGAAGATTATACCCACCGAGTTTCCGTAGATGGGTATGAGCATTGGGTTCCACCAGAGCCCAAAAAGCGCCGGACATTTCGCCAATATCGCCGCCAACTTGGGTTGGGGCGTTCCCTCCAGGGACGCAAATGGGATCACAAAAGAACTTCGGAACCTGTTGTTGTGATGGATCATGCGTTCCCCAGAAACTGGGAGCGCAGCGGCACACAGTCGAGTTGGCGTGATTTCAAGGAGGCAACCCGATACCCGCGCACTGGGATATCAAGTCAGGTGGATATCGAAGCGTTGAATCGGCTTCAACCAAACTTCAACAATCCAGCTATGATGCGCCCATACGATGAACTTACCGACTCTGCCCGACCCCGTGGATCTAGTATGTCGCCGCCAGGAACGGCCGTGTCCGGGAATAACGCTGGTGTCTCGAACAATAACTCTGCGGAGCTTCCCTATACGCCTTATGAGTCGGACAAGACACCTATCAAAGTACCCCTAAGACTGCGGATATGGGAGACTATGATCAACCATTACATGGTTCCACTTCTGTGTCGTGTAATGGCGCTTAGCGCTTCTGTCATTTCCATGGCAGTAGCGGTTCGCATTTTTAAGGTCAGCAGCCAGATTATGGCATCTACGCAAGCCTCGCAATCGCAATCGCTGGTGGTCATTATTGTTGACGCGATTGCGGTTCCGTATATTTGTTACATGACTTATGACGAATATACCGGTAAGCCTGTGGGCCTCCGGTCGCCGACACACAAAGTCATGTTGATATTGTTGGATATCATTTTTATCATCTTCAAGTCTGCCAGCACTTCATTGGCATTTGAGTATCTGGTTTCTCATGCCAACGACCCCGATGGAGACGGGTTTGAGGACCCTCGGGGTCCTGAATTGTTGAGGTTGTCGCGGGCTCTTGCGGCCTTCGTTGTGCTAGGTCTATTTGCATGGACATTGACGCTCGTTATCAATGTGCTTCGTGTGGTAAATAGACTCACCACCGTGCGTTCAAGGCCCCGAAACTGGGCTTGATGTAATTTGTAGTTTTTGTTCTTTTTTGTTTTTCTGTTTGGGCTGCTTTTTTTTCATTCGTTGGCAATACTGCCTATAGCATTCGTTTAGCATGGAGTTCTGGTATTATGGGTTAACGGCCACTTTGGAGTTGGTATTCCTTTTTTGGGTGGGATTGATTGGCATTTTCAAAACAGCGTCATCAATCGCAGATATTGCGATAGCATTTAGCTAGCAAATTTCAAGTATTAAATGACGGTAGCCCAATGGGCTTTACACCTAGTCACACATTCATAACCAACTTTCTAGTCTTTACATAGAGTGTGGCATCTGTGTTTGTCTTTGTTATCCTAATGGAACATCAGAGTAGCATCTGGGAAGTCTAGACTTGTCAATGCCGGATAAGATAACTCCATCACGCTGCAAGGGAGAATACCCATCAATACCGGAAACGTCAAAACTATCTACTGGACTCAATCCGGGGCCATGACCCCTCCTGGCGGCCTCTATGAATGCATGTAGGTACATCGATTGCAGCCTTGGTAGAAAACTCTGTTGTCTACTATTGACATGTGATACTCAACAATATGCACCGGTAACCAAAACAACAATTGTCAAGACAGAAGAGGCAGCGAATTGTTTAGCGAGGGCAGTGCATGGTGGAGCTTTTTTTGTAGTTGATACACGACCTGTGGTTAATGGGTTAGGGAAGGGACAACCCTGAATTTCTGCAAAACTACGTCATTCGTTAGGTGCGATATGCAGGCTTTTTAGGTGTGATTGATTGATGGAGATTGGGCGCATTGGATTGACCTTGACGTATCAAAGGTTTTTCTTACAGGTTGTTTACGGCACTTGGCTTACATAGGGCAGACGAGCAGGCTGTGATTGTGGGGCATAGGATGTATGTAGGCTTACTGATAAGGCATGTGTGATGATTGATTGGAAGATTGGCCATTGTATCGGCCTGTGACTGATTGACGTGATTGTAGAACAACCGCTTTAACTACATTCACCTGTGAATTCAGCCCTTCTGTCTCCCTATATCTTCTCTATTTCCCATACTCTTGATCCAATTAATTCTGCCTACTCAAGCAATCAAAGCACACACCACGTCACCCGGCGCCCTCCCTCACACTTGAACTATACACCTGTATTCGTCTCCATAGCCGTTCAAACACCATCAGCCAAGGTCCCTCTCTCTGTCCCATAGCTAGCCCTCTTGCCTTGGAATCTTCAGCCCAACTTCTTCCTTCTCCTTTGATTATTCCGTTTTCATTTTTCTTCTCAACAAATACACTCTGTGTTCTCTACTTCTCACGATACTCTGGGGTTTTTCTTGTTCTTCTTGCATTCATCCTGCTTTGGAGGGCTGACTAGAAAGTATTAAAGTGGAGATTCTGACAACGCTACGTGAGTGGCCTCCCTTCATACTTTTCTTGGATCGAAAATTGGGATTTTTTTAGGCTCTTGGTTGGGAAGAGGTCTGTATTTATATCGTGGATGATAACGGTTGCTTTTTATTTGGCTGGATTATTCTTTACTTTTACTTGTCACTTATAGTGTACATTGTGGCGATTTCTTGTCAATCTTTGCAGTTGTATCTTTGAGATATAAGATCTCTAAGCATATCATTTACCCTTATCTTTCATTCATTCACTCATTCACTCACCCACTTCCTCACTCACTCATCCACCCAAGAACCCAAAATGAGACTCTACGTCCTCCCCCTCACCGCCCGGCGCACCCTCCTCCACGCCCAACGTCTAACCCCCCCACCAACAACCCTCACCACCCGCCTCGCCGACCGCGCCGCCAAAACCTGGACCTCATGGACTCTCCAAAAGACCGGCTGGCAAGCCTATTGCGCCACCTACGGCAACAAACTTCTCAAGCACATTCCCCTTGAAGAATGGTCTTTAAAGAGTATCCCACCCATGACCGCCGCGCAGAAAGCTGCAGTCGCCACGGGAGATAAGACTGCGGTTCCCGTTGAGGTGGTTTACCCGCAGGGCCAGATTCAGGCGGCGGAGGTCCCCAAGGTTTTGGAGAAGTTGGCTGTGGAGAGAGAGGGGTTGCATAGACGGAGGTTGTTTTGGTGTTTTGTTGGGATGCCGATTGCGGTTCCCTTTGCTATTGTGCCAGTGTAAGTTCACAAATTCACGACTTCATCATATCATCGTTCAACATACTAACATGCCATAGAATCCCCAATCTGCCACTCTTCTGGCTTATGTACAGAGCCTACTCCCACTGGACCGCCATCCTCGGCGGCAAACACCTCCAGCACCTACTATCCAACAACCTCCTCACCTACAAAGCCTCAGCACAACTCGCCACCTCCTACAAATCACCAGCCCCCAACACTCCCAACGCCCTCCTCCTAACCGACTCTGCCGTTTCCGAAATCACAAGTACCACCGGCATCCCCGAGATCCAAGTTGATCTTGACCGTGCCGTGGGTCAAATCACCGGTGCTGTAGACAAAGAGGTCGAGGTAGTCACTGAGAACGCTGTTAAGACCCAAGAAACTATCAAGGAGAAGACGGATGGTGTCAGAGATGAGGAACATCGGGTACGGAAGAGACATGTTGTTAAGGAGGACAAGAAGAAGATTCACTCTTACCATGGAGAGAAAGAGAAGACACACTCTCACTACGGAGAGAAGGAGAAGAAGTTCAAGCAACACAAGGATAGCCACCACAACAACAAGGCCGAGTATCGGGAGAAGGAGAAGCTCAAGATGCACTCCTAATTCCCGAATCTACGACCATGTACTGTACCATCGTTTACTGTTTTTTTATTTTCCTTTGTAACATATTTATACCACGCAACGATCAGATAGAGAGATACCAGATAATGATTCAAAAAAGAAAGGCCTTGCCATATAATTGACTATATATACAATAAAAGAAGTGCGTCGGAAAAATCCAAACAAGACGTCAACCATAGACGTAACTCCACCATTGAGAAATCCAAGCATTTCCGTCTCTTCGTCAGCTCATAGTGAGAAAAGCTGTGACTACAGCGAAAGTGAAATCTTAACCAACAACCAGGAGGCCAAAGAAGTAAAGCAAGCAATGAAAAAAAAAATATTGTTATGGTGTGCTGTGTAACCAAACAAAGATCTGTCGTAGATCCAAGAAAAGAAGTTGATAAAGTTGGGACGAGAGAAGAGAAAGAGTACGAGAGGCCATCAACGAAGTGCCTCTCTGTTGGCGTAAAGTGTCATTAAGATTATAAAAATGAAAGAAAAAAAAGATTGTAAAAATGAAAACAAGAAAGAAAACCACGCTGTGCAGTAAATCAAAGAAACCAAAACTTTTCATGACAGATTAGCTGGCAAACTTTAATCATAAGAACGAGCAGTCCGTCTGATAATTGGCTCGACTTGCATGAGCGCATAGAAGCACAAGAATCCAATCGCCGTCATGACCCGACGCATAGTAAGCATGAGAGGCAGCGTGCTGTGCTCTGGAACGACAATCGCCAAACGACCCTCTTCAAGATCGGCGGCAGCTTGAAGAAACTCACAAGAGTCCTCAATCTGCTCCTGCTCCGAGTTCTTCTCTGAATGTTGGGAAACAGAACGGGTCCATCCGGGCAGCAACATCATAATAAGACTGATGATTGGGAGAGGAATGGCCTGGAAGAGAGCAGCGATGTTGAAGGACTTTGTGGGCATCAAGAAAGATGAAAGCATGTACGAAGACTCCTCTTCCGTCTCGACATCCTCAAAGGTATTTTGTTGATCTGGGATGAGGTTGATGAGAGGAGTCTGGGCCCGGTAGGACTCTTGGCGTTTGTTGGAGTGTGAAGAAACGCGAGTGTCGCAAAGGTTAACAATGATTTGCTGGGCGTTGTAAGCTTCACAAGCCTTGCGACGAAGAAGTCTCTGGCCGGGTGACATGTGATGGGACCGGCGGGCGATTTGAATGCGGCGACGTTTTGGGGCAACGACAGTTGTTGGCGATGGGTTCAGAGGAGACGACACTGATGGCCGGTGAAGGTTGATGGCAATCGAAGACATTGTGAATAGCGGTTTGGTGAGGTAAGATGGTAGTGAGATGAATTGAAGAGAAAATTGGACAAGATCGAAATCAACTTGGGCAGAAAGCGAGAGTCAAGACGAGGGCAGGTTACCCTTTTAGTACAAGACTAGTCGTTTGTTGGCGTTCTAGATTGGGAATTGGTTGACGCAAGCACACTCTTTGACGTTTCTGCTGGTTGTCGCAGATCCGGATGGTGAGCACTGTCTCTTGTAATCCGTTTCGGAATGCCGGGCCCTTGTAAGAGAGACTTAGAAGGTAGCGACGACGTGGATGGGTGGCGTTTGTGAGTTGGTCCAGGGAGACGTGAAAAGGGCAAGATCGCAAATAACAGCCGGGAAGCGGAAGTGGTTGTAGCAACGAGCCGGTGTTTGAATATGAAGCACAAAGTTGAGTCAAAAACGGAGAGCCGAAGCTGGAATGGACTTCTTGATCTAGGGATGAAGAAGAACGAGCCGCGGGAACGTGTGTTTGAGATGGGCGGGAAAGGACAAAAGGGCAGAGAAAATAGTGTTTGCCAATGGGTGACGTGGGCGATGGAATGTTGTAGTGAAGCAAATAAAAGAATATCGTAAAAATGATTTCAGACAAACGAGAGACTGAGAAGTGTAGAAGATGTTGAGATAGGAGTGAGGACGTATACGTGAGAGGACGAGCGAAAGGCGTAATATAAGAGCAGGTGCTCACCACTGTACGATAAACAACTCTGCCCAAAGAGGCAGTCATCGTGCGTGGCTTTTGTATTAATTTATTTTATTGATTGTTCTTTTGTAAGAAACAACAGACCCAAAGGGATTTGAACATGGGGCAGCATCCAAAGACGGGGTGCAGGGTATGGTCGGACACCTTGCTTGTTCTGCTTTCCCTAGCATCTGACTGGCTTTTCCTACTACCAGCAATATGCACATGTCCAATGCTTTTGATACCGTTTTGGGATTTGAAAGTCGCAAAGCTTCTGAACAAGTTGTGGTAACTCGACTGCCACGAGGTCCCGCTATGGTTGCCAGGATATGCGATTTATTGCTTTATTCGTATTTATTGTCCACTGTAAGCAAATGGTTCTTGCGTCGGACACGGCCACCTGCTCCCCCTTCCATTACAGCAAGAAATTACGGGTTTTTTTTACAGAAAGGTAGTTTTGACAAGCAGGACCAACAGGCCGTTGTGACGAGCAAATACAGGGCCGCGTGTGTTGTTTTCAGAGAAAGGGGGGAATGTCAGACTACAGCTCTACGTAACTGTATATTTGGCCATTCAGTGGAAACAGAGCCACACGACTGCGGCAGTTTTAGATGTTTCCGGATAAACACTATATTCACTGATAGTTAGGCTACTCGTATAGGCGGGAATTTATTTTTACATTCTGGTTTTTTCTCGGTGCAGGATCTTCCGTCAGTCAGTTGGTGCCATCACAACGGAACCTGTCAAACTAATATGGCAAACGGGAACAACGAGCATCCTACTATGAGTCCGTCTAATTCACTTGCAGCCCAGTGCCACTGAGCGCTATAAACTAGACGTTAGATTCAACCGACGGGGCCCATCATCGTCTTGGCTTTTTTTTTTGGTTTTTTCGCTCCAAGCCAGACCCTGGCACGCAACTTGCCAAAAGATAAGAATGAATTTGAACAAAAATTAAGCGAGAGCATTCACGATCCGACTGATGAGTTCTTTCATGACCTAGACTGATGTCCTTGCACCTAAAGTTCAATGAAGGAGATTGGAAAAACAATTCTTGCAGAACAAAATTGAGAAGAAAGAAAATAAAAAAGGACGTCCAGAAGCCGGGACATGCTACGTAGACCCACACCAGAGCCGCCCTTCATTCCCACTGCTATTTAGGACGACGTCAAAAAGTCCATCTGGAGCAAAACTATCCAAACAAGCGCACACGGGAAGGAAAATAGCAAGAAAAAAAAGAAACATCTCCACAGTTGGTTTTCTTCCAGAAGCTACATTCGTCCAAGCCTTCCTTCCACACAGCCCAATGGTAAAAGCCGCTCTGTAACCAAATCTTCTTTACAGTTGAACCCCGCCTCAAGCTGCAGACACACACACACACAAGTTGAGAAAGCAAGCAACAGAAGCCCAGACGACACTATAGTTTCTAGACGCCCTGTGCTTTCGTCTTCTCTTTTTCTTTTTTCTACCGCTTCCTCGTTCGTTGCTTCTTCCCCTCGTTCGTTGTCGTCGTCGTCGTCGTCAACCCCTGGTAAATAAAAGAAGCACTGAACTTATAGCGCACGTCGCGTTATCTCTAGAATGGGGCTGATAACCCTAGGACGGTGTCGCCGCTGCGGGCACGTCGTTGCTCTGGTATTATTTGTGATATGCAAGTTAAGATTGTAGGATGTAGTTTGTTTGTGGGTATTCTTTTGGTTAAGTGGAGGGGATAGAAAAAAAGAGGACCATGTGAAGTTCGGGAGGCTTGGGCTTGCTTGCTTGAATTGCCACGGGGGCACCTGGATGGGATGGTGAAACAGGATCTCGATGGGGGTTGTGCACATCGCACGAAAGCTTGTCATCGAATCGACAATACAACCGAGATGGTTGACGGCTGCACAATAAATCATCCATGAGAGCTGGCATACATACAATAAGTCAAGGTATCAGGCGAGCCGCATCTACAAGGCTTTATTGTACATACAGAGTCTATTCAACTTTACCTGCGTGTACATATGTGTATGCATCTGTATGTACACACAGTCCGAAACTGACGATCCTAATCCGTAATCTTCGGCAGCCTTCTCGTCTTCCTGCTTACTCCAGCTCTCTCTTTTTTCCAGCCTTGTCACATGCAAAGACACACACATTCATGCGCAAATCGTTCTCTTGTACCTACCGTTCGAGTCCTGGTCCCACTGGTCTCTCCACAAATGCAGCAGTAGCGACCTGCAGCATCCATGACGACGTGCATTCCCAATATGCAAGTTTGACAAAACGAGAAGTTCTCAGGAACAAGTTTTCACAGTGGCCTACTATTGGGGCCACCTTGGGATATCGGTGGTCGGGAAACATGACGAGAAAGGAATCAAAAAAGAGAAGAGATATGGTGAACCCTTGCTTTTGGTGTCATTGTGCAATATCGCGGCGGCTGGGAAGCACGGGACTGGACTGGACAAAGGGAGGCCAAGGTCTGTGTTCCATCACAAGCCGTTAGTTGGATGGATTCGGCGGCTCAAGATTAAATACGAGGATATTGAAAATGCGGGGCGTCAAGAAAGATAACGATATTGAATATGACGGTGAGAAGCGAAAAGAAGAAAGAGCTGGAACTACGAAAAACACCAAAAAGCCTACTTGTGGTAAACTGGCGAGAGTGAAAAAAGTCCCCGCTTGTTGTAAAGTATCTATGTATTACAGGGAATGCGAGCCGTCTCTAGCGATAATGGCCGTTGTTGTATCGCCTGATAATTCGCCTTTATGTGTTTCCTCAAAGTGTAGGACTTGTCCACCTTGACTTTTTACTGACTCGTCATGGAGCAATAATGGCGTCACAAGGTGGTCTAGAGGATACTCCTGACTTGGTTAGACGCGGTATCGCCCGAAACAGCTGGCAGAACTGGTTTATTTCTATTGGGTGAAGATAGTACACCACTGATTGTGATTTATAGCCCTAATTTCTTATATAACGAATGGCAAGATCCGTTGGTCATTATTCATATAAAATCACCTCAGTCTAGATCTTATTGGCTAAATTTAGACCTTTAGATCACAATGGTGCCATCTTCCCCGCGATAACCCTGATCAACCCTATCAACTGGCATACCGAATTCAAGTTGCACCATATAAGAGTCCAAGACAATGATACAATCAACTTTATCTATGAATATTATCAAATTGATGCAGACTGTAGGATTTCAATATGACGTGCATATACCTAGATGAATCTGTTTAAAAACGAATCCGCCACATTGTTGAATCCTACACGGAATATTTGTAAGAACAACATCAGGTGAAATGGACACCCCTCATCAAGATAATTGGCAATACTGACAAACTTCTCCATGTCTTGACATAGCCACTGAAAAAAAGTAGTCTAATAGTTACCGACCGGTTACTAAATCTCGTATCCACGGCTGTCCATCTGCAAACAAACCGAACCGTCTCTTTACACGGATGCAAGCCGCGTGAAACCACACAACCAATATTTCTTCCAAAGGACTACACTCCCTTTTCCAAAAGGTAATCCTCGCCCGACCTTTATAACTTGTCCGACCTTGGCCTAGGAAAAACTTGCACTGCTCAAGTGTTCATGGTGACACGATGGTCTGCAAGTAACCGGCAACCCTGGCATACCTACGTCTGTTCCCATTGTTCGGTTTGATTCCCTTGTGTATCATGAGAAAAAAACAATTCACCGGGAGCCACAACACCTACGCGGCAGTCCGTCCGTCATCATCAACTAAAGTTTGTCCATGTTACTGTATATTCTATAATGCATGAGCCTGAAAGTATTAAACAATACAAACGTGGCTTGTCCCAAGCTGTCCAAAGACGGGTTCATGCCGAAGAATGCCAAAGGGGATTATAGTTTGTTGTATACATACAAATAAGTTGGTTCGAGTGTTCGTGGCGTGGCTTATAGTCAGATTCATGCGTGGGGAAAGCAAAAAAAAAAAGAATGAACAAGTTAACATGGGCTGAAATGCATAACGCATGACGGGACAGTATCCGGACCGTGGGGGACTTTTCGGATGGGATGGCTATGGAAGGCTTGGTTTAGAAATGAAAACATGTATTTTTGATGGTGGGTTACAGGAGTGCATCAGGATCGCTTCTGCATTGAAAGTCGATCTACTCAGTGCCGTTGGTTGTTATCCCAGTTCAGACGCTTGGATTGAAAGATGCAGTTATATACAGACGTTTGCGTCTATAGACATATGATTCGTAATGGCCATAATAGAATCTTGCTGTTCCTGATATTTTCTACATCCGGCAAGAGAAAAGTACAGTCTCCCTTACATACTCAAGATACAGCCCCGACTTGAACCTATAAAGTCCACATCAATAAATTAGTATAATCCCCAAAGTTAATTGACAATATTCCGTCCCTTCAAACTATGTGTGTGTATGTCGACCCTTTTCCAACCAAGTTTCACACCGCTGTCTCACCCTTAGAAATTAAACAAAGTCGGGAACCTGCATATGACCCCCTTCCGGCAAAGGCAAAGAGAACAGTCCTCTATTTTCCTCCCTGCCTTCCCCCCGCGTCCGCATGCAATGACCTTGTCTTCCATGCAGCTTCGAGAATCCGCTTGCGGATGGATAATTGGTCTTCTTTGCATTTGCCGGGTTGACGGGGTCTTGGACTTGCGTATGCGGTATACACATGTAGTCTGTGGCGTTGTCGTGTCGTGGCTTGAATTTGTTTGGTGGACTGTGGCACATGATACTACGGGATGATCTGTCACTGAAGATGATTTGTGATTGGTGAGTTCTAGTCTGAATTAATGTCCAGAATAATCACATTATACGGTGATAAGTATGTATGCGGTGTAATTCTGAATAGAAAAAAGACCAATATCTATTTGTATTTCTTTCCGAAACGATCATCGTTGCATTCAAGAGATGGTGTGAAGACCTATACACCCTGTTTCCACCCACCTGCCATGATCTCTTCAAGAAACACAAACTCGGCAGACGACAACGTAAGCGAACAAACACTTACGTTTATGGAGGGTGAGAATGTTTTATCTTTGTTCGTCATCAACAATCTAGTTTACTATCATTGAACATGGAACTTTAATTTTCCACTTGTGAACATCCATTATCAGACGTCCTTTGTTCTCTCCGAAAATCCAAATAAACAGAATCCCACTCATAAGA
This sequence comes from Huntiella decipiens, assembly GCA_003032515.1. NCBI lineage: Eukaryota > Fungi > Ascomycota > Sordariomycetes > Microascales > Ceratocystidaceae > Huntiella > Huntiella decipiens. The sequence continues at coordinate 52,270 of NETU01000037.1, read as the reverse complement.
GCCTCGATCTTCTCGGCCGGTCAAAAAATGAGTTAGCCCCTGACTTGTTCTTTCTTGACCGCCTGTTCCCAGCTCAACTCCATGGCCTCTATCGGAGAATATCACTTGGCATGGAAGAATGCAATCTTGGTTGGTTAACACGCTATCTTTGTTACCCTGGACAACGTTGCGCAAAAGACGACTGTATGTATATATGCATGTGTCTATGTGACCGTCGATCGTGACATTATTCTTTTTACAAGACAGAATGCGGAAGGTTGAAGTGTGAGTTGTGTTATGGTGTTAATAGAGAAGGGTTACGATTTTGAGCCTGGAAATTCATGGTGCGTGACTTGTACAGAAGGTGGGTGATCCTTCATGTAGTGGTCAGACTTACGGTACTGTGAATTGCCTGTTGAGATCCATCAGTTTGGAACCTACCTATGTATCTGCTGAACAAGATCTCCCACAAACACCCCACAAACCAACGGATGATCAGCAACAACGTACCGAAAACAAGCCTCCAAAGATTCCCCAAACTATATACCCGTATAAATACCACCCAACTCCATGAACCCCAATAAACAAAACCAAACATATAGGTGCATTTTCTCGCATGCACCTATGGATACATATGCATGCACACATGATATATCTCCTACTCTATCCTAAACATGCATACAAAGTAACATTCTAACCCCATAACTCCAATCCGTCTCGGCTCCCACCCGCTCACTTCGTTCTTCCCAACCTTCTCAATCCGGAAACATCGGGTACAAAAACATGCGTGATGACATCATGCGTTGCATCGGCGGATTCACGCGGGAAGGAGGTTGGGCTGGATTATCTGCGGGTTGGCTACATATTTACATACAGTGGGGTTCATGAGTTAGTGGGTTTAGAGACGGCACATACAACATTGTACACATATTAAACATGCCCCTTTACGGAACTCGATTAGGGTGGGTTGCACCTTTCGGATTACGAGTTGTCATCTTGTCACAAACTGCCTGCACCCTTCGAGAAAGCCGAAGGTGGGTAGACTTGTACTAGTGGTAGATACTTTGAAGCCATTTAATTCGCACGTGATAACATTGAAACGATATTGCTAGCAAAACAGGAAACACCAAGACCATTTTTCTCCTCAGTCAAACCATATGTATCTAAAGAAGCAAGATACCCTAACTCTTGACCATTTCACCACCATCGGCAGCGACTTCTTCCTCTGTCGTCCCGTCTACAACGCCAGACATTTCCATATCAAGATGTTGGCCACTGGCGACATTGTCAACATTCAAATCCATGTCAATGTGTCCATCTAAATCGTGCGACACCTGCGGCTCTGCTCCTTCAGCTTGCTGGGGCTCAACATGCTGCAGCTCGCCGACATCACCAGTGTGCATGTCGCTATCACCGTGCGCAACGTCCATCACGTTTCCCAAATCATGGTTTTCCACTGAAGTATTTTGAGTGTGTGCCTGGGCTTCAGCATCAGCTTGAGCTTGAGCTTGAGCCTGTGCTTGCGCTTGCGCCTGAGCTTGAGCCTCGGCCTCAGCATGAGCAGCCAGACCGGCTTCAACTTCTTCCTGTAAATGAGCAGGGATTTGCACACTCTGAATGGCAGGATCAATGTGCTCAGCCGAGACGTTGGCAAGTGTCTCAAGAGGCAATGACATGGAAGCCAACAGAGCAGCCCGAGCAGCCTCAGTGTCATGTGACAAGTCATGAGTAGTGCCATCATCCATATGGTGCTGGATGCCAGAATCACCAGCATGGTGTGTATGTGTGTGAAGCGTAGCAAGCGCGAGAGCGGGGTCTTCTAGAAGTGGGTCAGTAACCCGAGCCCGTTTACGCTCGGGATGCCCAGATGCATCATAGAGAGCATGGAGTTCAGTCTCAACCTCTTCCAGACGACGTTTAAGGGCATTCTCGCGGTGATGGCTCTCGTCAAGTTGAGTACGGAGCTCCGTGTTATTCTTGACCCATTCATCGATTTGCTGACGAAGAGCTGATTCGGTGGCTCCGCTGATTTCCTGTCCTCTACGAGCATTGGCCTCATCGTGTTCAAGTTGCCCAAGACGACCACGGAAAAGCTCATTGATAAGCTCTAGCTCGTTGACGCGGGTCTTGAGAGTTGCTATCTCATTTTGATAGGCATTTTGCTGTCCATCACCATTCAGTCCAGGTGAACCAGAGCCAGCAGGAAGCTGGCCGAGAGCAGCCTGATACTGAGCGTCTTCAAGTCCACTGAAACCAGTGTAACCCAAGGAATTGCGCTGCCCAGATTGGCCGTCCGACTTAACTGCACGACGCGCAACCTGAGCCATAGCATTCAGTTCAAGAACATTCATTTCAGAAGCAATAGGATAAACATGCTGTTGCTGTTGCTGTTGCATACGTTGCTGTTAACATTTTTAGTTATACTGCGGTTTTAGTGATTGGAAGTTTAGTACGTACCTTACGCTTCATACCCTCGCCATCATTTCTGTTAACCTTGACACGATTTCTGCTCTTGATAACATCAGTTTTGAGACTAATGGGACGTGGTCTTCCATGAAGTTTCAAAAAGAGACCGCAAGCATTGCAGAGAACAGAACCCATTTCATCGCGACGCCAGAGAGGAGTGGTTTGAGTCCCACAGTTTTGACAGCTCGGCTACAAAAAGTGTTAGTATTAAATGCTCAAAGTTTACACATGGCATATTCCGTTCATCAGGTAGTCATTTGTAATAAATTGTACTTCAAGTGGTACAAATAAAACAATGACAATAACCCTTGATCAAGATGTTTTCAGATGAAAACCCTGACATCATCGATAAGGTTGATGCATCTGATGATCCACCAACCGATAAGAGCATGTTGCTGAATTAGGTAGTTGAAATGCCACTTTCGACGCAAGAGGCTAAATAAAGTGTTGAAGCCATCTTTATTAAAAAAAATCGGAACTTACCAAGTTATTAGGAGGCTGTGAAGCATTTTGATACATCGGCTGCTGAGATGATGATGGATGGGTGGCTGCTGCTTGAGGGGCATGTCTAACAATCATGTTAAATGAGATTCATTAACCGATGAAAATTCAACATAGCACATACCTTTGTTGCTGAAGGCGTTGTTGTTGGAGCTGTTGCTGCTGTTGCAAGTTGAGTTGATGTTGTTGGAACTGAGCTTGAACCTGCTGATCTTGCAATTGTTGTTGCTGAGCTTGTTGCTGAGCTTGTTGTTGAGCCTGTTGCTGGGCTTGCTGTTGCGCCTGTTCCTGTTGCAAATTTTGCTGTTGTTGTTCAAAAGTTTGCTGGGCAATTTGATGCTCATCGGTAGCGAGAGCCAAGCTGTGGAGGGCAGCCGAATGTTCGGCAACAGTGGTATGAGGAATGACAACTTCGGCCGTCGTCACTGTAGCTTCAACGGGCGCAGTCTCAACGGGCGCAGCCTCAACAGGTGCAACTTCAACCGCTTCAGTCGCAGCAATAGCTGTCGCAACAGCTGCAGACACGGCAGCTTCAGTAGGAGTCGGCTCGACATTGTCAATTTTGGTGATAGCAGCTTCCGTAGGAGCAGCAATAGCGGGAGGAGGGGCGGTGGGAGATGCTTCTGTGGGCTGTTCCTGGACAGCAGCCACGACAGTAGGCAATTCAGCAACAGCAGACTCTTCCATTGTAACTAGTGGACATAAAATCGCGCGAATAGAAAAATGATCGGCGACGCCTTCTTTTTCAAAAGCTGAATTAGTTGCTTAAGATGTAGCAAGAGGTGAGCTCTGATGCAGAGGGTCAGAATGAAGCAGTTATCACGAAATAACAGTCAAAAACGCGATAAGAATGAGAAAACAAAGCAAGATGAACCGCTGAAAAGATGAGAAGCAAGAAAACAAAGAGAAAGCTTGAAAATATCACAACATGCGAAAATCGCAATGTATTCACCAAAATATCGTTGATATTGGCTGAAAGTGGTGGTGATTGATGGATTGTAAGTGAGATAACCGTTGATAGTGAATTGTTATCGATAAAAACTTGATGGCGCCCTCGCGTAGAACAAGGAGATGAACCCAGAGAAACGGGTTGGCAAAGAGGTGGGTTCAATAGTGATTGGTCTTATCGCGATAAGAAATTCACTTGAGGGGGCAGGGGAAAAATCCAAATTGCAATCAGGTTGGTCAGTGCCGTGATGATAATTAATGGTGATGAATAGGAAAAAAACGAAAACGCGAGGGAATTTTCTCATGCATTTGGGGGGGTTCGAGTAACTACAAGAATTCCTATGCACTTGGGCAAGAATTGGGCGGGCAACAAGCTTAATGGCCCAATAGTAGCCCATCCACGCCGGATTCTGTCAGTCGCGCCAGAAGCTATACAACCCTAGTATATAGCATTAAAGACTGTGACCCCAAGGGTTCTTTTGAAAGTGGGGTTGACGTTCTTTGATATGATTGGTGATGAATCATGTATTTGGAGGCTGGGCCTAGATGCTTATCGGTTATTGATTTGAACCCTGGGATAGTATAGTGTAAAGACGAAAGTGCCTTGGAATGGGATCTGGATCGATCACGTACTCATCATGCCATACTGACTAGCTCGGTAGATAGAATCTAAGAAGAGTCAAACCCCAAGGACCGAGTTAACACCGTCGACACTGTAGACAACCTGTTTCTTCACCCTGAATTGCCCTGGAGCTTTTGGAGCTTTCTGGGAGTTCCAGTTTTGGTAAGCGGTCAGAATAGACGTCATAGCAACGCGGACACGATGGCAGGGAATGGGATTGACATATTATGTACATACATATAATGAAAACAAAGACTAAAAGCTGGCGTCAAAAGACAGAAAGACTATACGCGTGTAAAATACAAATTGTAAGATTCTATAGCCTTCTGTTCGGTAAGCGGAGTTGACGTGGAGCCCGGAGGCATAACCTTCATAGACAAACGTGTGTCCATCTCAAGCGAGTTTCTGTAAACTTTGACCTCGGGCCCCAGTTAGCCCCCCGGCAATTTCAGGGTACCGTCTAATACACGTCGGAGCCCGGCAATGTCTACCGATAATCCGTTTAGTTCTATAGCATGATGACGATGTGGCCAGGCACACGGAGATATACATACATAGGTGGCACTCTGTTTTCTCTGTTCGACCGGCCCGAAGCACCCGATTGCTATAGAAAGACTAGGTCGTGGTTCGGCATCCGTTGTACGGAGCGCGTCTATCAGAATCCACCGTGTGGCGGCTGTAAATGTCAAGAAACCCAGGACGCCGGAGAAACGGTATTCCCAGGTCACATCCTCTTTGGAACATCTCATATGCCAGTATTAATGATCCACACTTTAATTTGCATTATGACCACTTAACTTTGGTGATGCCTGAACCCGTCGTATGTCAACTTTCATCCTCCACCAACGGCTCTAATACAGCCAGCAGCACTTCCTGGTAAGGCACTGGCGTTTGGTTCTGGCTTGACCTAATATAACCTGGTAGCTTCCTTTTTCCCACCTCCACCACTCTCTCCTTTGTAACTCCCGTGCATTTCTCTTTTAATTTTTTTCCATCTATTTGGTCGACTGTGAATTTTGAGTATAACCATTGTTACTCTTGTCATATATATCTCTTCTCCTTCTTTCTTCTTCTTATACCTTTAATACTTCGTCATGTTCAACTGGGCCAAGCAAAAGTGCGTACACAACCCCGCCATCGACCAGGAAGCTTTCATAGATTGAGTTCCGGTTGACGACGACGTTTAAATTCTCGTGTCTTAATAGTCACTGTGCTTTCTGTTGAAATGAGGCTATGCGGGCGAAACACCGAAGAAAATGAGCCGAAACTCGTCCCTTCTCGGTTCTACCTCTGATGACCCCTCATTCAATGTTAGACACATGGGTGCTACGTCATGCCACCTGTGACAGGTGCAGGATATAAACTTTCAGTTTTGACACGAACAGTAACTAACACATCATTTGTCTATAACAGGCTCGCTGATGTTGCCGGCACCGCCGAGCCCATCCACGGCGCTGCCGCCTTCCACTCCGTCGCCGAGCAGGCCAAGGACACACCCTACACCGAACTTAAGCGCGGCGATACCAAGTGGCAGGTCATGGAGAGCACCTGTGTTGAGACCCAGACCTTCTACTTTACTGCTGCGAACGGCAGAATCGGTTACTGCCAGGTCATTTACAACAACATTGCGTGAGTCTTGTCTAAACCTGTAAAATCAGGCGATGCAAAACTTTCCTCGAATACTAGGATCATGGACCGCTGCGGATCGCAACCCTTGCCTCACATGTTGAGAAATAGGAGATATTCGAAAAGCTGGGATATTTGCGTTCGCAAACCCTCTATTGAAAGCTTGGTAGAGGTCGCCGCGGTCGGTCTTTGCTCAAAAAGCCTATTGCGTCATAGTGTTGGGATGCATGCAACCCGACCAGGGCTTTATTTCCATCGCCGCATCTAGCATACAAACAATTAACTAACCATGTGCTCCTTATTTTTATAGTGGTATCAAGACTACCTGCCAATTCAGCGCCAAGGTCTTCTCAACTGACCCTGCCAAGCCTCAGACTTGGTCGTCTGTGGCCCTTGACAACGTCGAATTTTCCGAGGACAAGTCCTCCTTCTTCGCCGATTCTTGCGCCGTGGAGCTTAACGAGGATGGCACCGTCTGGACCATCAAGAGCATGGTTGACGAGAAGTGCATTGTCAACATGACTGTCACCCGCTTGTCCCCCGGTTACCAGGCTGGAAAGAACGGCATTTCGACCTACGGCACCGACCCCGCCGAGCCCTGGGGCTCCATGCGTCACGCCTACTGGCCCCGTTGCAAGGCTGAGGGTACCTTCACCACCGGTGAAGGCGCTATTGACTTCGCTGGCCACGCTTTCTATGTCTACGCCCTTCAGGGCATGAAGCCCCACCACGCTGCTGCTCGCTGGAACTTCGTTACTTTCCAGGGCCCTACCTACTCTGCCAACGTCATGGAGTTCACCACCCCCATTTCCTACGACAACTCCAAGGTTTCTATTGGCTCTATTGTTAAGGATGGCGAGATTCTGGCTGCTGGCCCCATCACCATTGCCTCACACACCAAGACCTACTTGGATCAGGATACCGAGTGGAATGCGCCCGAGGAGATGACCTTCAACTGGTCTTCCAAGACCAAGGACGGTAAGGCCATCAACGCTAGCATTGGCGGCAAGTTTGATCTCATGGATCGTGTCGATGTCATGGCTGAGGTTCCTACCTTTGTCAAGAAGTTCATTGGTGCTGCTGCTGGTACCAAGCCGTACATCTACCAGGTAAGGCTTTTCATTTAACTACTACTACACCCTGGATACTAACAATCGAAACAGTTCTCTAACCACAAGTCTAAGCAACCCCTCAAGCTTAGAATCGGAGAGGAAGAGATTGTCGAGCAGGGTGCCCTCTTCGTCGAAGCTTCGTTCGTCTCGAAGTAGAACATTTCCTGATGTTGACCTACTGCCGAACTATTTCTAGATTGACGATCCAATCTAACTGTTTAGGCAGAGGTGCTGTCATTAGGGTATCTACAAAAAATATCCCATTGGCCATAATGGACAGACCTGAGATGGCTGTATCCGGACCCCGAAATGGGCACTATCCGGGATTGAACGTCTCAGAGCACTCCGTTAAATTTGTCACACCATTGGCGTTCTGGCTCACTCGCTGAACTGCGCATATCCTTTATGGATAGACAGAAGGTGTTCTTTATATTTTGCCTCGAACCCAGGGGGATCATCTTTTGATGGTTGGATATGTGGCAGACATTGCCTGGGGTTGTAGTTGTCCCAATGACCGGAGATGTTGGTTTGACCTGATGACATGTTTGTACTTTTCCCGTAAATACCCCGTTATTTGGAGACCTTGGTTTACTATCATATTTGTTTTTATATCATACCCTAGCACTAATTCAAAATTACATTTGTTAAATTTCACACTAAGACTGTGGGTATACCATGATGTGTTTATACAACCAATGTGTCTATGTAGACCCCGTTTTCTTTATGCCCGTTTCGCAACATTCACTGGCGTAGTATATATCTATTTCTGGGCGACTTCAAGTTGTTCTTGGGCTTCATATAGCTCTGACATACCCGTAGTCCAATACCGCTGGAACCAAGGATCACCTCGGGCTAACGATTCGAAGTGCTGAAAATCTGCAAATGTCAACATGACGGGATATCCTGGGACATAATAGTCATTCAATGTGAAGATGATAGCCTCCCTATCGTTATTAAGAAGAGCTGAGATGGTGAGATCTCGTGACGTGCGATGGATGGATGTATCCGATGGACCAGGCGGATTAGAGAATCCGTGGTAGCCGCGAACTCCGGCCATTGCAGAATGAATGGGCGGTAGAACCACGCCCGGAGAAGAAGCGGATGCATGTGTTGAGGTATTCCCGATGGGAACATGCGATGATGGGTTCGTTGCTCGGTGTTGGTTACCATTGCTACAAAGACGGGATGGTTTATATGGTATTGTTTGGTCCTGGCCAAGGGTGTTGTAAGTGGGTAGGTTGGTGAGTTGATGAGCCATTGTGCGCGATGTATAGGCGAGTTAGGCCTATGATAGCTTAAGGAGTATGTGTTGCTGCCAAATACATGGAGTGAGTCTTTATGACAGGAGGTGGTTATATGTGTATGCGCGGATAGCCTATCAAGATAGGCAGAAATATAAATTTATTACCACAAGATGAATTTAAAAAAACAGCATCAACCGTTGATTCTAGTAGACACTTTAGTATCGTTAGAAGTATATAATCAGCGTATTTTGACATGGACTGAGCAAAAGAAACACTGAGACAACATACACTTCCATCGTAACCCATCACCTTCGACCCAAAAACTTCCGAACACGATTTAATGTTATGACACCCACCGCCAGTTCTGGAATCTCCGAGTTCTGTTGTTCAATGGCCTCCTGCATATTCATCATCGACAACGCGAGAAACTCCAAAACTTGCCCATCTACATCAAAAATATCCCACCAACTGACGGGCGGTGTCTTAATCTTCAACATTAAACATGCTGCATATATAGCCCCAACAGCAAGTTCGTTGGGTTGATGTGTAAGATATAGAAGCTGAGGGGAGAACAAAGCCGTATTAAGTAATGCTGTGGCCATACCACCGATAGTTTCGGGTGGACTATCGAAATGGGAAAGAGACTGGAGGTATATAAGAGCAAGGGGATGGGGAGTCGCTACGTGAACGTCGAAATCCAAAGTGCGAAGAATATCGCTTTCGTATTGGATAATGAGGGCATCTGTTCGTTCTAGCTTATAGGCAATTTGTTTTGGGATTTCATCCGTTGACGACTTTGACGGTTTGGCAGACCGGAATGTTGAAGATGGAGACATCAGTGTCTCATAAGCTACACTGATATTCCTAACTTCACACGGTGGAAACTCCTGCCGAATAAGCGTGTACATGATAGCAGCAGAAAGAAGCTACCGCGGGAGTCAGATATGCAAGATTCAAACTTGTAGAAAATATCGAGATATGTACATACCGGATATTCTTGGTCCTGCCAGTTCCCCAAGACAAAATACCGGGCTAGAAGTACGCTTGCTTGGGTGATTAGTGTTTGAGTTTGGCCGAGCATTATTCCTGCGGTTTGTGTGAGAAGCTGGGTGGAAATGTACACTGCGTCGAACACTTCTTGGGGTATTCCTCGGCGTTCTGCTCTTTTGTAGAGGAGATCGGGTGTCACTAGAAGATTTGAGAGAGAAGACATGATTTTATATAGAACGTTAAATGTATAGCCTTGAAAGAAACAATTGTTAAATGCAAATACAAACCCGGCGTAAAGCCTATTCGTTATTACATCTTGAAGTCTTAAGAACGGTAGTTGAAAGTGGGTCCATTTTAGCACATGGATTACAGCGCGAATCCCTGATTTGATGCCCTTTAAGGGTTAATTAAGATGACTGACGTATGTTGTATGTATAAATCAATTTTTAATTCTTGGTATAATACTTGTCCTGCATATCCCGAGTAATCGGGTCCGCGTTGACGGGCTTAGCACGGTATTTCCAGAAAGCCGCTCTATCTTCAACAATCTCCTCCGCCCATTTGACCATTTCAGGAAGCTGGATTTTCGTAATCACGTAGAGGAAATCCTCCAGGTTGATTTGTCCTGCGGCTCTCCGTTCATACTCAACCATTTGCAACAACATCTCCAACTTATCCAAGTCCTGAACGAAATGAGACTCCAGTGTTTTGCCATCTTCATGTTCATGCCAAATGGCCTTTAATTCTTCTCCCGTAGCTCCCTTGAGTAGTCTTGTCGAAATGTAATCCACAGTGACCGTCTCCCGTCTCATCTTTTCTTGCTTATCAACCATATCTGCGGGTGTTAGGTCGCCTACAACAGACTCGGCTATGTCGTGAATCAAGCACATCTTCATGCACTTGTTCACGTCAATGCCCTTGGCGAGGAGAGAAGGGGGTGGGCACATGGCCATCATGGCCATTCGGTACATGTGGTCGGCGATAGACTCGCCGCGGAGAATCCCATGACGCTTCCAGCCTTCACGTTTAACGATTTTGAGACGTTCGAGAAGGTGGAAATACTGGATAGGGGAATCATCTTTGGAGTCTTTGGGTCTTTCAATGATACCCGTGGACAGGGCAGCATCGACGGTCCAGTCGTTGAGGACCTTGGGGATGGTGATGTCAGAGGGATCTAACTTTGTTAGTATTTACAGTGCGCTGAATGGAGTCTTCAAAGATTTACCCATTTTAATGGTGTGTCATATGCACTTGGAATGTGATATGCATAGCAGTTTTAGATGATGAGCATCAATAATCTCGTGAGTAACAAATGCTCCAACTCAGCTGCCACCAACCGACATGAAGCTCCGCCAGCTGTCAATCAACTAGCTCTGATATCCCATCGCCTTCCGCCACCACTCCATCAAACCCCGCAACTCAATTTGTTTGCCGAAGTCCGCCACAGCTTCTACTTCATGAAATCCTGTCGGTAGTTGTCCGGTTGTTTCTGATACCAAGACTACCGCCGGTGCTACCTTTCGTGGATTCTGGTAGTCTTTATACCGCAGCCCATGGACTATTGATACCCAGGCGGCAACTGGTTCTTCAGTGGAACTCTCGACATACATTAAGCCGGGGGCACCGCCGGAACGGAGCATCACGAAATCTACTTTGTGGACTTCGGCGGCATGACGGAGGCGTTGGACCTTTTTGCGGGAGGTTATATGGTGAGTGCGGATGAAGGCATTGAAGACCTTTCGAGTGGACATTATGGGGCATTGAGAATGTAGAGAAGAGAAGATCCTATCTGTCTTAGTGGTATGTACTACATTAAAACCACGATGACGTATCACTATAAATACGAAAAAAACCGACACTTTTCTGTTATATAAACCCAGAAACGCTCGTGTCGAGGGTTAAAAGAACTAGGGTTCCACATTGAGATGTAAACAAGACTTGTATCAACAAAACCAGACCATCAAATCGCCACTACTTTTCACCTCGACAAACAAGAGACCAATCAGAATGCCCCAAAAGCTACTGCTGGAACTGAAGCAGGCAGTAAATCAGATTTCACGAGAATTAAAACATGTCCTAGACAAGCCGGAACTACTCAGGGGATCAGAATGTCCCCCTGAGCTCTCGGGATGTACGTATCCTGTTGTTCGGCTGTTACACTGTCAGGCTGCCAATGTATTACAGTTCTTTACGACAAGATCGTCGTTGGATGTGTCTGAACCGGACAACGAATCAGCCGTGTCGCTTACATTGGTATGGAAGAGATTGGAAAATCTTCTGGACATCGCTACGACGGAGTTTTATGCGGTGCCGTTTGCGGAAGTTAAGGATGGTTGGAGGAGGGTTTACGCCGATACGAGAATTCTTATGTTCTGTGTTCGACTTTTGCAAGACACCGGGGGTAGCGAGGGTACCGAGAAGTTGAGTGATGAAAGGGTTGATGAACTTGTCATGCTCATTGATATGGCGATCATTGTGGCAGGTGGGAATTCGGTTAAATCGCGAGATAAGCGCTGGATGAATAACATTCTGGTCTTATTGGCAGATGCCATGGAATCTTTAGACTTGGAGTCACCTTCGTTAGACCAAGATTCTGCAAAACGGCAAAAGAAAAACTTTAATGACACTAAGAACCGCTGGCAAGATACACCGGCATTCTCAACAGAAGAACCCTTCACACCTCCAATCACAAATCCTATCCCCACAATGACCTCCTTCTCACTAACGTCTTTCCAAGCCTTCCTAAGTGAAACTCCCACATCCGAACTCATCCCCATCGTCTTCCCCGATCTTGTTCCCCATTGGCCGGCTCTCACAAATCATCCATGGAACAAACCTGCGTATCTACACCACCGGACGTTTTCCGGACGTCGTCTTGTCCCTGTGGAACTTGGCCGGTCATATACGGATGAAGACTGGGGACAACAACTTATTCCGTTTTCCCAATTTCTTGAACAGTATATCGACCATGTAGACGCGGACAATAGAAAGGGATATCTCGCACAGCACGACTTGTTAGCTCAGATCCCGGCGTTGAGAGCCGATGTTGGCATCCCAGATTTATGTTGGGCTGAACCGCCATTAGCAGATGATGAGAAGAAAGGACCAACTTGTCATACTGAGCCAAGGTTAAACGCATGGTTTGGGCCGGCGGGTACTATTACCCCCTTACACACTGATAGTACGCATAATATCTTGGTACAAGTAGTTGGAAGAAAGTATGTTAGACTGTACCACCCGAAGTACAGTGCAGCTTTACAACCGCGGAAAGCAGAAAACGGTATTGACATGTCCAATACTGCCGAACTTGACGTTGGGTTTGAAGAGGGCTGGGATGAAGACATAGAAAAGAGAAAGGATGAGAATTTCAAAAACTTGGAATACTGGGATTGCATTTTAGAGCCCGGTGATAGTCTGTACATCCCATACGGATGGTGGCACTATGTGCGTAGTCTAAGCGTGAGCTTCAGTGTTTCCTTTTGGTGGACGTAAAATACACGTAAATTATACTTTATATGGAATACTAAAATAAAAATGCATAAATCATGACTTGGTGGACGGGTTGCTCTACTCTATACGATCCGGCTCGACACAGTACTTGAGTCACCACCACCGGCCTGAGTCTGTCGCCGTGATTTGGCCTCCTCTCTTAAAGCGTCCCATTGTTTCTTGTACTTCTTGAGCCTCTTCTGTGCCTCCTCGTAATGTTTCTCTGCATCTTCTGCTCGTTTCTGTTGTTCACTTAACCGCTGCTCCAAATCAATCACTGTCCGTCTGAGATTATCCTCCACATATGGCCCTGAAGCCATACTTGAGGACATATTATTTCCATTCTCGCTGGGTGATTTTGGGCGCATAATGCGGCTTTCAGTGAGGCTCTGGGCGCTAGCTTCAAAGACGTGCAATCTTTTTTTCAGTGTTTGTACAGTTTCTTTAAGCTTTTGGTTTTGATGGCGTAGTTCGTCAACAGTGACGCGAAGTTCTTGTTCGGTAGCAGTAGGCCGGTGTATGGTACTTGCTCTTATGCCTTCTATAGCATCAACGAAATCATCATTATCTTCGTCTGTTCCGGCTGTACCATTACCTGCGGCTACAGTTTTTAATTTGTCTTTGTCCGAGTGACGCAAAATACTGGCATATGACATGGTGTGGCCAGATGGAGGAACAACATAAAATGACTCGTTAACTGGCAAACCTTGCATCGCTCTCACGGTGGCTTTGCAGTATATCTTCCCCAGATCTGGATCGGAACCTTGTTGGTTCGCGGTTGTCACTTCCGAGAGACGAGAAGATCTTGCAGGAATGTTGTTGGGTTTTGCCACCGAAGCTCCACCACGGTTCCGAACAACTGGAGTAGGAACACTACTATATGACTTTTGTTCCTCATGTGTTGATGACTCGTCAGTGGCTAGAGGAAGCCCCGCAAAGGCAAGGGGCGAAGATATCCGATTGATTATGTTTCCAAATGCCGAATAGAAGCGCGAATAACCTTCATCTGGGGGTGGAGATGTCGGTGGACTTCCCAACATACTCTGGTCTAAGACCATAGACTTTTCAGAGTCAAGAACCGATTGCATGCGTGAGCGACCGGTGTCGCGTCGGTTCTTGCTTTCCATATTCCCAGTCGCGGAGTCTCGCGACACACTAGGGGTTGCAATAGATCCACCATAGGCGTTGTTACGAATTCCGCGCATCGAATTCAAGTTGTTTGTGATAGAGGATCCGCTGTTGCGAGCGGGGAAACGTGGCTGTGATAATGATGGAATTTGACCGGCAATTCGAAGACCCATACTCATCGGCTGCACCACTGTCGCGCCTTGTCCATCTCCAGGCAATTTATCTCCATTTACTTTAACATCATCTACGTCGTCGGGATTATTGGTAGTTTGTGATGGCGTTTGTCGTGTTCGGGATGGCCCGGGGATTTTAAGGAGATCGGCTAAACGTTTGTGGTGGTCTTCTAGAAGTTTAAGAGTCCGCAGGGCTTCGGCACTTGATGTAGTTGCGGCGGCAATAGCAAACTCTCCAGCGGCGAGCGTATGCTCATTTATGGCGACTGTTGTATCGGCAGCTTGGGTCGCGCGAGCGGCAGCGCGGGCGTGTTCTTGCGCCTAGATAAACAAGTACTTGTTAGTCTACCGATCATGACATCTAGTCGCATAGCGCCTATTCAGAAGTTGTGGGACATTTTGCGAGCTCATCAACATGCCTTTGCGAAAGGTGATCCGTCCATTTGATCGTCGTAGGTTAGGTAGTGAGAGGATAGGGCGGCGGGTAAAATCTAGGAAGATGAAGCGTTTGGTCTTTCATTCGTGACGTGGAACTTGTGCAGTTTAGAATCACGAGCAAGATAATCATCCAGTCAAATGTTCCCATGATTGCCTTTGGAGATTCGTTATGACGTTCTGGGTTAATGACTAGGGTTCGTGTTTCCACGGTGTTGTCGTCTTATCTAACCCTATAGTATCGGAGCTCCATGTTCGTCTCAAGTACTGTTGTATCGGTGATACGATCATATTACTTTTACGACTTATACGATACACTCACAAATGCCCAGTGAGGTGTTTAGAGCTTGACAAGATGTCGTTATAGCACTAGAGTGACATTAAAAGTGGCCACGCATACGTCAACCGGGTTTGGCTCTGCCAGCCACACCATAGCCCACACCGCATTTGTGTTGGGAATTACGGGACGGGAAGAGTGATTCGCCGACCCTTCCGCTTTTGTGAATGCCTTTGGTCGGTTTCCTTTGTGTTTGCAGGTTGCGAAAACAAGATGTAGTGCTTGACCCAACTACAAGGCTGTGCCCTATAAATATTATTCATCATCAATCACGAGGGGGATTCGATATTCTGATCTTGAACATATACACATTCCCCTTTAACAAGACGACTATCCATAACCTGCATTGCCTCATTGAACCTAGGCCCCTACACATGCGTATGATTTTCCCTTGTCATAACGACTAACCACTACCAAAACCCAATTTTGCGCGATATTACGGGAGAAACTGCTGCGGGCTGGCCTGACAGAACCGTTACTCGCCTTGTATTACGTCTACCTTCTTTCCCGGTCTTTTGACATTCAGACCGAAAATCCCGGCCGGCCGGCATATTACCTGACTCTTTCCTACGAAATCGATAATATCGCCGTCTCCGTTACTTTCCACCAAAGTGGACACTTTTTCCCTTCTGAGAATCATCTTGCGGGAATCGTTTCAAGCAAGGGGCTTGTTCTCCTGGCCAGGGCATATCGTACCCCCCGCTTCTTTCTGGCTTGAATGTCGAAAACAGCTGCCTTGCATTGGCCTTTGCGTTGATATTATAGCTGCTGCGGCGCCGTTTATATTTCATCTGAGCGAACAAGAAGATTTAAAACTTGTTTTCGCCGAGCTTCTTGTTGTTTCGCGATTCATACATTCAACTTTCATTTTACCGGCTGGTTACGGACCGGAACCTTTACAGAGCCATTCAACATCAGAGACATTGCATGCGGTACAGTGTGGAGGTCCCTTGCCACAATTTTAGAGATTTATCCATCTCAAATATTGCGCCTTTACAACGTTAGCAAGGCTATATAGACGGTACGCCACATTGCTTCCTTCTAGACTCCGTGGTCGAAGTGCACATTTGAAGAAATCAAAACTTCCGGTCGATATCCCGGATCATTGTCACCACGACTCATCGACGAATGGTGTAGATCCACGCGATTTTACTTGCGCCTGTTTGTGTCCTATACACCAAATTATAGTTGGCCCCGATCTCAAAGTTGGCTAGTTCTTTCTGCACCAACTATTATCAAGTTGAATTGGCCGCCATAGTAGTTTGTGTCACTACACACATACCATCTATTCAAGACATCAGCTCTTTGCGGTCAACTTCTCTAGTCTAATCATTCTGATTCATACAACAGACTTGCATCCCATCGCCCATTCCAGTTCCTGTGTATTATCCCTGAGAAGACGTCATGAGTGTTTCTCGTCCAACTCCGGAATCTGCGGAATCATCACCGCCGATCCCGTCTTTCACCACGACCAATTCAAAGCGCCAAAGTATATCGCCGGCTGCTCCACTTACCAAAGAAGACGCCCGAAATGGCCGCTTTCCAATCAAAGTTCGTGAACGACGCAGCTACCATGCGGCCGATCCCGATAAGCGGTTGAGTGCAGCAATGTCTCCGGCATTGCAGACGCCAAAAATCGAAGCTGAAGGCTTTGATCTGTAAGTCAATATTTCTTTTCCCGCCTTGCCATCATAGGTTATCAAATTACCCCTCGTCTGCGGCAACAGTTGCCCAATACGATCCAAACTATATACCGCGAGGTAGAGTCGCAACCGGTTATCATGTCGACTAGTGTCAAGACTTGAGTGAGCCGATATTGCAAAGACTAGGCGCTATAGCAATGTGTGTATGGACACACATAAGGGGATTGCTAAATTCCTTGACTACCGTTAGCTGTAGCGATCTGCCGCCGGCTCTGGCCGTGCCTGTCTTTTGGTTCGGATTTTATGCGAGCTTTGGTACTATCTGCCACCTTGAATGTGAAGCCTAGGTGCAGCTTGTTAGACTTACTGGGCCAATCACAATCCCTGTACCATCCTCAATCCACCCATGAACAAGGGCAAAGCGGGAGCTTGAGCATCACTCAAGGTACCGTGCCTTGTTCGTCAAGTTCGGGTTTCTAGACGATGGCGGCCCTCAATTTTGTTGTTGCCTTGACGAGCCTTTGTCCGTGCTGGTTAGAATCTACGATATATGCCAATATCTATATCTTTTGAATTCCTAGCTTACCGCTAGTTTGGCCATCTTTTTGCACGACTCTTTTTTGCGTTCTCACTTCATTCTCTACGTTGGTGAAATACCCAGAGCTTATAGAGAGCATCATCTATACCTTGATAGCTGGACATATAACTGCAGCCAAGGACGTCAGCACTTGTCCTGCTTTCTCAGCTCTCCTATCTCAATAGTCTGCTCTTCTCGGATACTTTACACACCAGGAAGCTCATTGCGCTTCGTAAACATCGCCTCGACAAAGAAACCTACTCGCAACACCTTCCAATTACTACAGTTTTGTGCTCTTGTAGATCTGTGTTTCCTAACAAATACTAAATAGATCGACTGCTGGATCATCCAACAACCCGGGTTTCTATACTGTTGCCGCGCCATCGGACCGTTCTGGCGGCCAATCACCTGCGAGCTCTATACGACCGACTTCCCGGTCTCGTCCTGTATCCCAGCAAAGCACAAGTGACGTCAACCAGCCACATCAACCCCCAGTACCATCTTTCACATATAAATCTTCGACATTCCCGCGTGTCGACCGAACTGCTACTGGAGCGCCTCTACCACCAGCAGAAGCAACACCGGCCCTTCTTACACCGGAAAAGAACAATAGAGCTTCCTCTCCTGGCGGAAAGTTCCGAGGAATTTTCCGTGGAAAACGCAGCAACTCTAGTTTGGCTAGCTCCGGTATAGAGAAGGCGACTCCCACCATTGACGAACATTCCGGCTCCGATACTCTTCTTTCTACCTCGAACATAAGCAACTTGAGTGTTGAGAATCTTTCTGACGTCTCTGACTCGTCACAAAAGCGTCCGGTGCCATCGCGGATCAATACTGGTACACCACCACGAACGCCACCGAGTAAAGATAGTCCACCCGCACCAGCCATTGTCAACACACCACCAACCCCAACGAACCCACAGTTTGGCCGACCCTCAACATCTCCAATCAAAACTATCTTCGCCGCGCCTGGATCTACTATTCCACCTGTACCCTCAGACGCAGCCATCACAAGGTCACCAACCAGTTCTAGACCTCAAACAAGTGGAAGTGTTCCAGTCATAAATCGTCTTCGGTCTGGCAGTGCAGGTCCTAGTAAGCTGTCAAATATTACTCTGCCGCCCGTGACGCCCACACCGGAGAACACTTCATTTGAGAATTCCACCACTTCAGAAATCGATAACGAGCAACCACTTGAGTTACGACATCGCGCAGCAACTACTACTGGTTCTACAGGGTTTTTCTCGTCTATGATCTCAGCGGCTCAGAGTGCTGCAACGACCATAGGGACAACCATCACCAACACAAACGCCACGAACACCAAGACCAAATCCAGATCCACATCAGCAGTTACCGATCCCGGTGTAAACCCAGCTACGGATAAGTCTGTTAGTGTAGAGCAACCGTCATCTTCTGTCCTGATACCTACAACCATGGATCGCAAAGAACCAGCCGTCAAAACTCTTGGTAGTGGCGACCTGAGTCTGAGTCAATTAGGACTGGCTGAACCAAAGCCGAGTTCGTCTCCGAGTGTTGGTAATGGCGCCCTGAAAGCGGATGATAGTTTGCGACCGAGCGCCGCACACGGAAATGACCATCACGAGCATTCAAACGTCGAGACGGTGTCACCAAGCCATAGCGTCTATGGCGATGCTCCTGGCAGCGTTGGGATTCGCCGTAGCGGAAGTATTAGAAGTAACTTGACTCGCAGAAGAGGAGGTTCTGCTGCTACCGGTGGAACAGTAGGCGCTGCCATTGCCGCCGTCAGCCAATCTTCTGTTCCTTTAAACAATGGCTTGAACGCTAGCACCCAAAAGCTTACTGGGTTCGCCATTGCGAGCAAAAAACGGAACAAGGACTTTCACTCTCTGTTCAAGAGTGTACCCGAGGATGATTACCTCATTGAGGATTACAGCTGTGCCGTACAACGTGAAATCCTGGCACAGGGTCGACTCTATATCTCGGAGGGTCATCTCTGCTTCATGGCCAATATCCTGGGGTGGGTGACCACACTCGTGATCCGGTTTGACGAAATTATCACGGTTGAAAAGCGCAATACAGCTCTCATTTTCAAGAATGGTCTCATGATTTCGACCCTCCAGAACAAGCATGTTTTTGCCAGCTTTACTAGTCGAGATGCTACCTATGATCTAATCATTAACATTTGGAAGCTCAGTCATCCGAGTCTGAAGATAAGCGCAGATAAGACTGAAAAGACGGTTGATGAGGCTACCACAGCTGTCCAGATCGAAGACAACAGTTCTGATTCTGAAGAGGACAGCGAAGATGAAGATGACATTTACGATGAAGATGACGAAGAGAATGACGTCACTGCTCCGGCTGTGTCTGTCGTACCAGCACCAACGACGCTCGAAGCCGAAGGGGACAAGACAGCGCCACGCAAGGCATCTACCAGTGTTCCGAATGGTTCACCAGTCAAGGATGCAGCACCAGCAGTCACCGGAGCTCCAGACCACTCCGGTCCTGCCACTCATCCACCAACGGATTGTGGTGAATCTACTGCACACTATGATCGTGTTGTTGGTGATGAGATTTTGCCTGCACCGCTGGGCAAGGTTTTTGATCTCATTTTTGGTGCAGCTTCTGTCAACTTTCTCCAGAAGTTTATTGTAGAGGGCCAAAAATGTCTGGAGTACACGACCGATGACAAAAAAGGACTAAGTGCAGATAACAGGACTCGATCTTGCTCCTACATCAAACCCTTAAACGCCTCGATTGGACCAAAGCAAACCAAGTGCCTTATCACTGAGGTTTTGGACAGCGTTGATTTCAACAAGGCTGTCCATCTTACATCCTCAACACAGACTCCCGATGTCCCTAGTGGAAATCTCTTTGTTGTCAAGACGCACTTGTGTCTTTCTTGGGCGGAGGGTAACCAGACCCGTATACAAGTTACGTGTACAATCGAATGGTCTGGCAAGAGTTGGATCAAGGGTATGTTTGTTTAATCTCCATGTCTTCATAATCGAAACTAACAACTTCATTTAGGGCCTATTGAGAAAGGTGCCAACGACGGACAGGTTCAGTATACAACTGATCTGTTTGCCGCTATCCGAGCTGCAGTGTCTAGCAGACCAAGAGCTGGTACTGGTAGTGTAGCTGTCACAAAAACGAAAAAGAAGTCTCGCAAGGCTACATCAGCTGGGCCTGAGCCAAGTGCCGCTATTATCAACAAGCCTGTCCAAGCCAGTAACTGGGGTCCATTCGAGATTGTTAAGCCGGTCTTGGAACCTTTGGTGGATATCGTTTCACCGATAATCTCTGGCCAGGTCATAATTATTATACTCCTGGGTGTGTTTGGATTCATGTGGCTAAGAAGACCATCTGGATCTTCCATTCAGCAAGGAAGTCACTCTTATGGTGGCCATGGCCCTGTTCATTTCAGTTTCCACAATTACCCCGACCGCATTGCCGCATACGAAGAGATGTGGAGGCGCGAAGAAAGTCAACTGTGGGACTGGCTCGAGGAGCGTGTGAGTATGAGTCGCATGGCTGCCGAGTCTCTCGGTGCGTCTCAGAGATCACCACGCGGCCTACGCAAGTCCGCCGACACTAACTCGATCGAAGAGAAACTTCGGAGTGAGAAAATGGACGAGTCTGAAATCCACGAGGCTATCCAAGTGACACAGCGGAAACTTGATGTCCTCAAGGAAATCATGCAGAAGAAGACCGAGACCAAGGCGCAAGAAGCCAATGCCCGCGCGGCTTTAAAGGTGGACACTGAGTCTCAAAATGCGTGAGTGCCTATCGAGAAGTGATATTCTTGTTTCGAAACTGGTTCCTGCAAATCTCAGTACTATGGAGTTTGGCCTACATTTCATGATTCTCCCTATTTGTTTGTCTTATAATTTGCCAGCATGGTACACGTCATTTCTATCTTCTCAGTTTTGTATCCATTGGGGGGTTGTTTGTTATTGCGTTGGGTCTTATCTTAAAGACGAATTGGACGCTGGTCGTTGATCTCCAGTGGAATTTTGTAGATATAAAGTACGAGTTTCTTTTGTTTTGAACAAATATAAATTTTAGTATCATATTTCTTGTTTTCTATTTTTTTATGGACAAAGTTATGCTAAATATAACACATGATTTACCATGCCGTGATATCCTCAACTTCAGCCTCTCCAAAGACGCTTGACTTGGTCAGCTTACCCACACCACTCTCCTCTGCGACAGTTCCCTCCTTGTTCATAATATCGGGCAATACTTCCTTGAGGAAGCCCAGAACATAGTCGTTCACCTGCTCAAACTGCAACAAGAATGCATCATGACCCTCGGGACTGTTAATGCGCTCTAGACGTGCCTGGGGAACATGCGCGGCAATCTCCTGTTGCTCAGCAAAGGTGAAGAGACCATCGCTCTCAATACCAAGGACCAATGTAGGCTGTTCAATTTGGGCGAGGGCTTCCGCGATGGACGAAGCACGTCCACGGGAGACATCGTGGGTATCGAGCTTGCGGGTCATGGCGATGTAGCAGTTGGTATCGAAGCGCTTAACAAACTTTTGGCCCTGGTATCTCAGGTAGGACTGAGCTGAGAAGTAAGTTGAAGTAGCAGGGAGAGGGGTGTCACCGCCAGTCAGACTGCGAGCTGCGGCGTCACTGGCACGTTCGGGGCCCTTGAATTGCGGGTCGACGCTGGGAATGAAGGCATCGGGGGCTTGGTTGGCGAGAGCGTTGATTTCGGCGGTGGCGGCGGCGATGCTGGCGGCGGGGGTTGCGGGGAACTTGGAGGAGGCGGGGTTCGGGTTTGGTGAACCTGGGCCGGCTGAGTGCTCGCGGGACGATGGTGAGGTCTTGACTTTGTGGCCGTCATTGTGGATTTGGAAATGGGCTTCACCGGGTGTGTGTGGGCGGGTGGAACCTTGGCCGATGGTTTGACGCTTAGAGGCGTCGGGGATGTTCCGACCGAAACGGGATTCGAAGGAGTCGCGGCTACGGTAGGTCAAGAGAGCGGACATACGGGCGGCACCAAGGCCAGTGCTGGGGGGGTCCGAGAAACTGTAGTATCCATCATCATACTTGGGGTCGCCGAAGATGCTTTGGCGCTGGGCTTCACCCCAGCTGATACCCCAAGCAGAGTGGCGACTGGAGGTGGCGATAGGGACAATACAGCGAATATACTCACGTCCGAGGTAGGCCCATTCGAGGACGAACATGCCACCAAGGGAGCCACCAATCACGGCAGCAATCTGGCGAACACCGAGATCATCAAGAAGCATCTTGTGGAGTCTATAATATAAGTTAGTGAATTGTGTCGCACAATGGTAATATCGTATTATACACACCTGACGTCATCGCGAATGGTGGTCAAGGGGAACTCAGGACCATAGTGGCCCTTGCTAGGATCATTGTCCTTGCTGGTAACAGGACTAGCAGTTCCATATGGGCTTCCGAGGGCGTTCATGCAGACAATAAAAAAGCGCGAAGTATCGAAGGCGCGCCCGGGGCCACCCAGAAGAGGTCCCCACCAGTCAGAGACATCGGCACTGCCAGTTAGAGCATGACAAATGACCATGGCATTGTCGCCGTTCTCGTTTAGAGTTCCGCGGGTGGTGTAGGCGACGGGCGCATTGTAAATAGTCACGCCAGATTCGAGGGTAAATTCAGGGATAATGGCGATTTCTTGGTCGGGAATCAATGTGGCGAACGGGTTCTCGGGCTGTGAGTGTGTTCTTTCTTGGAAGTATTCAGTCACCGGTCTTTTGTATAATGCGGGGTAGTCAAAGTGTGGGGTGAGTGGCGAGGTAATGAATTGAACAAATAAATCGTGTCAAATGAGGCTACGGCTGTGGCTTGTCGCATGCGGAGAAGAATTGATGTACTGACCATATTTGTGCGTTGTCGCCGCTACGGGCGCAACTGGAGTAGTAGCCGACATCACGATTACAGAATTTGAAGTGTGACAAGCGAACAGGGCGGTCTGTGATTGCAGCTTCTGTCAAATTGGCGATGTAGGGCTGGCGAAAAATGGAAATTTAAACCGCAGGTTGTTAAAAATATGAAAATATAGGTAAAGGGATAAGTCTTGAGGATTGAGGAATTCAACGTAGCGGGTTATCATTGACCTTTTAGCCTTCACTACTTGTCAGGGACTGGTAGCTACTTGACTCTGATACAGCACAGGCGAGGGCCCACTAATGACTCTTAACTGGCAAATGACAGGGCGTTGAGATGGCATCACCGAGTTTGGCTACATTCATGGTATAGTCTAAACAGTACGGAACCATTGTTTCCATGCAACATGCGTTGTTTTTAGTCGTGCTTTAAACATCACATGTTGCTCAAAAGACAACGCATATCTCTCACAAGAATGTGTATAACAATTGATTTGTTTGTTGAAGTTAACATTACAAGCATGTTATCTTGTAATCCAATGTAAGGGTTAGAGATAATGAACATTCCATCGTTTGATCTTTGCTTTTGACTTATGTGTAGTCTGAACTTTGGATATCATTTGTCTTAACTACGTTAATTCCTATATATAAACTGCCAGCCTAAACACGTCACATCAAAAGGCATATTTTATATTCCGCATTCAAAGCCTCTCATGCACCTCATGCGGCTAGGATGTAATAAATCCTGCTGCCACAGTCTGTGTGTTTTGTGCGACATTGATCAAAAGTAGCCTCGCTTAGTCACCAAATAGCCTCGCGTCGCGAGTTTGGGTTCCTTACCAAAGTCCAATCTAGGCATTCGGGCCCATGTAATTCCATGCATCATCACTTTTTTCCTTTTCCTCTTGTACATACATCGTCAAATTTCAACTGCAACGCGACGAACCGCTCACGGGATTATTAACCAATACTGTGACGCTTCTTCATCCATTCTTTTCTAGTTAGGTATTTCTCACTTTTCTTCGTACCCATCTTTGCATTATTTAATTTCTCTTTGCGGTTTACCTTGTTTCTTTTTATTCGTCGACTGTTTGTTTGTTGTTGGATCTTTTCGCATATACACGCCGGTTTCTTTTTATTTTCTTCCCTTGAGAACCACCACCCCCCAGTTCCCATTCCCGCCTGGAACTCAAAAGGCTGACCGCCATTCAAGCTTCCGATAGCTTGATCATATTTGGAATCGCAAACAGTTCTCTTTCTGCTTCACTCGATACAATGTACGCCACACTCATATTATGCGATTGTCCCTTGTCTATTCTAGATCACCATGTACAGCCCCGACTGACACCTCTACCCCATTTAAATAGCGACCCGAAAGTTGGCGTTGATTCTGCTTGACCATTCCGACATCACATACCCATCCTCTTGGCACCGGATTAGTTGCCACCGGGAAAAAGATCACCATTCGACGAACTTGAAAGCTTCCAACAAATCCCCTTTGTCCAATCTTCTCGCGCATACATCACGACATCTCCTGCCGGCTTGGGAGATTAATCTAAAATGCCACCTCCTAACAACCATAAGCGTAAACGGGACGGCGTCGATTCCAGCCGCCCTTCGCCCCACAAGCCAAATGACCAGCACAACTTCTCGCGTGACAATCGCCATCGCAAGTCACGTCCGGACCGCCGCGAGTCTAATAGCCGCGGAAATCCCTCCAACAGCTTCCACAACTCTCAAAACAGTGATGCGCAAAGCGGCCCTTCACCTGCGCCGTCGACGACTGTTAGTTCTAGGCCCGCAAGCGCCTCTTCACAACTGACTCCCCAGTCCGCTACTGGTCTTGGACTGAATTTCGGAGGAAACAATCCCGCTGTCTCCAATGCGTCATTCACAATGACTGCCCCAACGAGCCCCGCTGTCGTTCCCAAGCCCGAGCCTGTTCCTTTTGTACAGCCCGACAGTAGCATTGTTTACACATACACTCATCTCACTGATGCAGTCCTTAGACGGTGGTCTGTTTCTGGTCACGATGCCATTGTTGGTCCCGTTGCTGAGTCTGTTCGCGCTGGCGACTACCACCAACTTACTTTCTGGACAAAGGATATTGTGTACTCTGTGTTGTCCGGTCGGTTACAGCCTGTCGATGCCGGCCAGGCCGTCAAGAAGATCATTGGCCCCGCGCCGACTACTGATCCCGAAAACCGCTTTGGCTTTGAACCACACACACATTTCGCTGACAGCCTGACCTTGATGTTCGAATACAACATGGACCATTTCCGTCCTCAGCTTTTACATTTCCTCAAGGCCACTGGAGTTAGACCTCAACTTCTTCGCGAAGTTTGCGACACAGCCCTACTTATCAAATTAGGTTTAATTCGCGAAACCTTCCCCAAGTTAAACATCCGTCACGCAACCAACCAACTCTATCGCCAAACCAACTACAATCTTTTGCGCGAAGAGTCTGAGGGTTACTCGAAGCTGATGACCGAGTTGTTCGCTACCGGTAACATTGGCCAGCCTACTAGCACTCTGGTAAATGACACTTTCGAGCGGATAAAGGCTTTGATTGGCACGTTCGATTTAGACGTCGGCCGTGTTCTGGATATCATCATTGATACCTTTGCTTCTGTGTTGATTAAGCACCACGAATTCTACGTAAAACTACTCCGCGTCAGTTCCTGGTGGCCTCGTTTAGAA
Source organism: Huntiella decipiens (assembly GCA_003032515.1). NCBI lineage: Eukaryota > Fungi > Ascomycota > Sordariomycetes > Microascales > Ceratocystidaceae > Huntiella > Huntiella decipiens. The sequence goes on along the minus strand of NETU01000037.1, from coordinate 26,446 downwards.
CCTTCCGATGGCACATTCTGTGGTGGTTTGCCAGAATGGGCGTTACCTGGTTGTGATCACTGGTCTACCAGCGATCTGGATGATCCAACGCTCGAGGAGCGGAAACGCGAACGCGATGTTAAATTCTGGGAGAGAGCCCGCGAAATCTCAACGCGTGCGTACTTTGAACTTGGAAACCGCCAGGTCGTTGATGCAGATATTCAAGGCGCCATATTCGGTGATGTTGACACAGCTGTGAATGTTGCAGCCAGACAAGAATGGATCAACATCACCAAGACGCTTCCAGCTACTGGGAACAGGACTGCGGCCCAGTTACTTGGTTTCAAACTCAGATTTTACACAGGGGAAGCACAGAGCGAAGAGGATGTTTTCCCTGCAAACCTCCTTTACTTAACTGCTCTCCTTATCAAAGTCGGATTCATTTCATTGGCAGATCTCATGGCCCATCTTTGGCCTGATGAGGCAGGCATGGAAGAATTGCGCACAGAAAAAATCAAAGAGATGCGGGATAAAGAAGAAGCTAGCCGTGGTGGCGGTATGAATGCACTGGCAATGGCCGGAGTTCTTCCAGATGATGGCCCACCGGTAGTCAGCTCCAATAGACTACGTGATTCACAGAAGGCCTCTGAGGAACCTAAACCAGCCGAAGAAAAGCCCAAGTCCTCAGCACCATTCGAACAGAAGATTGGTCTTCTCACATCTCTCCTCACTGTTGGTGCTATTCCTGAGGCTCTATTTATGATTGGTCGGTATCCTTGGATTCTTGAAGTCGAGCCTGATGTCATCCATCGGATCCATCGAATTCTTGATCACAGCATCAACGAGATTTATGAGTCCTCTAAGCCCATTTCCTCACAACATGATACGGAGTGCCCGGCCCGTGATGTAATTCCCGATGATCAAATTGGTGCGCCTAGGGGCCTCATTCGCATGGAGAAATACATCCCGCGCCGTCCATTGCGCTGGCCATTTCCCGACACCTGCGATACCAAAGATAACAGCCAGTACAAGTTTTACTGGTCAGATTGGGCTGATAATGTCCCTGTTTGCCGTAGTGTTGACGATATCTTCACTCTTTGCGAGACTCTTTTGAACCTTTCCGGTGTCAACATTGGTAAAGATGGTGTCCTTATGACTAAGTTCACGCGCATTGGTATTTGGAGTTTGCGTACCGATAAGTCTAAAGCCAACTACGACCGTTGGCTTGACTTGCTTACTCGTCTGCTGGTTCCGGCGCTCAGTATGACTACTGCCAACCCCAGTGTCACTAATTTGGTATGGGATATGCTCAAGTTATATCCTATCCAGACTCGTTACCGTGTGTATGCCAACTGGTATGAAGGTCCCAGCTCTAGACTTCCTGCTATCCGGAAGGCCTTTGCCCAGACTCGTCTTGATACGCTGCGTACCATGAAGCGGTTGTCCCTTGATAATCTGAGCCTCATGGCCAAGACTCTCGCCAAGGCTAGTTATTCTTCTCCCGGAATTGTCTTCAAGGTTGCTCTTGATCAGATCGAAGCTTACGCCAATCTCATCGAGGCCTTTGTCGAGTGTGCCAAATATTTCACTGCTCTTGCGTACGATGTTTTGGTTTGGTCACTTCTATCTTCACTTGGCGGTGGCTCGCGCAGTCGTCATCAAGAAAGCTCTGTTCTTCTCACCAGCAAGTGGCTACAGGCTCTTTCTCGTTTCAGTGGAAAGGTCTTCCGTCGCTGCAGCAACATGAGTCCCACGCCCGTCCTGCGCTACGTCAACCACCAGCTTGCCAAAGGCAACAGTACGGACTTGATTATCCTGAAGGAGCTTATTACTACTATGGGTGGTATTGTTCCCACCCTTGATTTTACCGATGACCAGATCATGGGAATGACTGGTTATCCTACTCTTCGTCGCCAAACTCTTCTCAATGTGCTTGATAAGCGGTTTGATTCAGCTCGCCCTTCTGAACGCCTTGTCCAGTCACTCTTGGAATCCAAGCTTGTAGACAAACTACTCGTCGGAATAGTTCGATACCGCCAGAATGCTATTTTCCAGCTTCGAGATGATGAACTTCATGTCAAGTTCTTGTCATCCATGGTCGACGACTCTCATCAGATCCTGATACAGTATCTTGATTTCCTCACCCATAACTTGACCCTTGAACAGTACACCTCAATGTTGCCTGGTGTCAAGACTTTGATGGGTGATTTGAATTTAGATGCTGGGTTAGTTTTCATGTTGACTCGCCCCAGTATTTCATTTGATTTGTGTTCTTCTGAACCTCTAGTGCAAGCTGACGGTGATGTCGAGATGATTGACGTTCCCAAGGTGAGTCTCTCTAGAGTGATAAACTCCACCCGCTGCTAACATTAATATATAGGAATCTCAACAGGTCAATGTAGTGTACGAGACTTTAAAACCTCTCATTGATGACATTGCAACCACTCAGAGCAATCAGTTCTGGGAGAAGGTTTCCGCCGAATTCTTCACCACCTTCTGGGCCCTTCAGCTTGGTGATATTTCGGTCCCCGACGCTCGCTACGAGAAAGAGTACATACGCACCAAGAGTGCTTTGAACGACGTCCACCGGGATCGTAGTGACCCTACTCACAATGGTTTGGTGCGGCGTACAGAGAAGATGAAGGCGCTGACCGAGCTAGCCGAAAAGTTGAGCCAAGAGAAGAAGCAACATCGTTCGGCTTTCGCGAAGATGAAGAATTTCCTTGGCGAACGGACTCCGCATTGGTTTTTGGATGGTGGTGTTTCGGCCAATGGTATCGCGGATTCCTTGATCCAAAACTGTTTTCTACCGCGTGCCATCCTGTCACCTTCTGATGCCGAGTTTACATATGCTATGATTCGGTACCTCCACGACAACAATGTTTCTGGGCTCAGACTGCAGGCGTTATACGATCGCCTTTTCAACGCCAACAGACTCAGGTCTATGTTCTTCATCTGCACTGTTCGCGAAGCCGAGAACCTTGGTCGTTTCTTAAAGCTCATTCTCGCCGACTTGTCAAAGTGGCATCGCTCTAAGGATCTCTTCGAAACAGAGGCTCTTGGTCTTGCCAAAGGAACCTCCGAGAATACACGAAGCGGATTTGCTACGACCTTTGATGAGCACGGTAAGGCCACCGAATGGCCGGAACATGTTGCCTTCAAAGAAACACTTTGGGGGTGGCACAAGAGCATCAACACTGCACTCAGGGCTGCCATGTCTGGTATGGAATGGCTCCATATTCGGAATGCCATCACAGTCCTCAAGTGTATTTTGGATTATTTCCCAACGGTTGATTTTATGGGCCGCCAATTTGGTATCCTACTCAAGTCGATTGCTGAGAGAGAGTCTACGACTGGTTCCGGGCAGCGTGTTGATCTTTCTGTTGCTGCACAAACTGCACTTTCTGAACTCCAACGACGCACTTCTAGATGGATCATGGTTCAAAGTTTCCGTGCCAAAGATGTAAGTAACCAACACTCCATCATTTTTGTATTACATTACTGACCTTTATTAGACTCCCGATACTTCAACACAACCTCTAAGCCAAGCCGGTTCACTTCGCTCTACTGCGTCAGAGTTCAAGCCCACTACTTCTACCCTACCCAGCAGGCTATCCAACGCAGAAGCTGAAGATGGCGAAGTTCGTGATCATCTCGATAGAAGATTACCGGCTAAACCCATGTTGCAGTCGTCCAAGAAGATTGAGATTCCGAGTGCGCCATCCCGCAATCGCCCTAGTCTCCCGGACCGGTTATCGACTCCTGGTGCTCCGGTACCTGGCCTGCCGTCTAGACCACCTCCACCTTCGGGCAGTCGCCTGGCCGCGCGGGATGCTGGACGGGACCCTAGATCTCGTGATTCAGGCCGAGATGACCGCAACCGCGATAGAGATAACCGTGCAAACCTTGAGCATGGGCGCCTTGAGCGTCCTTCTGTTCGTGATTTACCCCAGCTTCCCGAAAGAAGAGCGGTGGATTCTAATGTACGCGACAAGGACCAGTCCTCTTCTCGCCGTGATGAACGTGATAGCCGGTCTGGCCGTGAGCGTACCAGCCACAGAACCAGAGATGAAACCTCCTCTGGCACGTCATCATCCGTCACTGAACCCACTATTAACCCAGCTCGTGCAGCTGCAATCCTGGGTGTTCAGACTAGCGATGCATCTTCGCAGGGTGCTAGATCAAGCAGCTCGCGTAAGGACGAGTCTCGTAGCGAACGCCGTGGGCGCTCTCCACGCCGTGACCGTGAACGTGGTGAAGACAGTGCACGCGATGATCGCCACAATCGCGACAAGGAATCTCGAACTGGACACGAAGCCAGAAGTGACTCCAGTCGCCCAGATCGACGCGATAACAAGGATTCCGAGAGATCTGATAGCCATCGTGACAAGAAGGAGTCCTCTCGTAGCGAGCGTTCTGAGCGCGGCGACAAGACTGATGCTAAGATTCAAGAGTCTACTTTTGGTCGGCTAAACCAGCCGGTTCCTGCTGCTGATATTCCCGTGGGCCCTCGTGGAAATCGTGCTAGAGGAGCTGCTAGAAACATCCCTCCCACTGTTTCCACAGGCCCGATGGCGAGTAATGTTTCGGGACCCACCAGTCTCCCACCGAATCCAGTTGCCAAGAACATGACGCCCATTCAACGCCAGGATCGCTTCCAGCAATCACAAACTTCAGGCTCGGATAGTCGCCGCCCTGGCAACATGGAAACCCAACCGCCCACTGGCCCTGCCAGTTCTCGACGTGGTCGGGGTTCAGAAAATGTTCCTACTAGACCCGGTAACAGCATGCCTGGCAATCCACCTACCGGACCCAGTGAGCGACACCGTCAGCAGCCTCCCTCTGGTCCTGCCAGTAGCATAGTTGGTGCTGGTATTCACCCTGATCGTCTGCACAATCTACCAGCGGGTGGTACGTCATCTTTGCCCAACAAAGACTCCTTCAACAATGCCAGCGATGCAAACTCTACCCCTTTGCGTGCAAGAGCCGGAGGCAGTCAACGTCAACTTGCAGGTATACAGAGCCACCTCCAGCAGGCACAGAATGCCGAGCGCTCGCGCCGTCCACAGAACCCCACACGTCAGTCGTTGGGCCCTGAGCCAACAGCTCCTACTGGACCCGCTGCTGATGCTGACCGCGAACGCATGAGGCCGCCAAGCAGTCACGAGGACACTCGTAGCTCTGGACGTCCTGACCGTGATCGCCGCGATCGCAACGATAGAACTCGTCGTTCTGCGCGTGATTCCAGTCGTGACCATCAGCGCGATCGCCCTCAGCGTGAAAGAGACCACCGTGAGCGCAGTCCTGAACGTGCAGACCGTGACAAAGACGCTCGCAACTACAGGGAACGTGACAGCTCTCGGCCAGACGTCACTGTGCCACCACCTCCTCCAGGGCAACCTCCACGGGATACGCGTCGGAGCGGTGGGCGCGATCGTGATCACCGGCATCGTGATACACGCCAGGCCATGTCTGGTGCTAATGCCAACATGATTCCCATCCCTAACATGGGGCATGGAGCTCCTAACGGTCCTAAGGCTAGTATGGGACCAATGGGGGTTAACGCTGCACCGCTCGGTCATGGCAACAATGGGTCTCTGAATGGGGGCGATCGTGACAAGCAACGAACCCGTCGTTAGGACTACAGTGGTTTAAGCTCGTCGCAAATTGAAAATGGAGGCACAGATTCGTCATTGTCCGGACTTACGTCGGTAGAGATCTCAGACGGGCTCTCACATCAAAGCATGTCTATCTCACCGCCATCCGATTTAGAGCATGCGAACTGTATGTCATCTCAAGGGCGCAGCTTGGGCTCGTCGACAGCTGAGCAGGACTCTTCTTGTCATAGGGTCGTTCAATCACACAACATGGCACAGTCTGGTCAGTCAACAACTTCTACACTATCGCCTGCACCTTCTAGGCCGTCGGTTACAGGTCAAGGGAGACACGGGAGACATGGGAATTGGATGAGCAGTGGAAGCAATAGTCCACAATCCGGGGCAATTAGGAAAGCTTCACGCCGCCCAAGGAGACGCCATCGTCGCTAGTGATAAGATCTAAGTTCATTGAGGGGAGGTTTATTTTCTTTTGGTCTGGATTGTTTTTTTGGGTGTTTTTTTTTTACATTTTCGTGGAATTGCTTTGTTTTTGTTGTAAAATATTGTTTCATTTGGGTTTTTACGTTTGTACATTGATACATACAATTGTCTTTTGGTTGAATATTTATAATGTGAAGTGGAAGCGATGTTTGTACAACAGTGGATATGTCTTGGGCGTGTTATGCAAGTCCAAAAAGGGAAAGTGCCTTTCTGAATGAAGGCAAATTCAAGAGGCCTCTCTGGTACGGGGAATCGGATCATGTTTGTTGGAAGATGGGAGCGGAATATCTTGACCTTTCGACTATAGTCGGGTTGAATATTGGATGTATACCGGCTTTGTTGAACGTGCTTTCCAGAAATAAGGCGATACAAAGAATCAAACCCGGGACTACACATATTCTCACAGACGGAGGCCATTCTAAGGCGCTTCTTGAAGATGAGGTTATCTGGGTGTTGACTTGTTGGATACTTTAAGTTATTGAATACCTGGAAGAGGTTAGAGGAGGAAAGTCTTACTAAAAGTAACCTGGTTATCAACCAGTTGACTGACATTTTTGAAATAAATCACAACAGCCACAACTTATATACACAAGACTTTGTACGAAAAAAACAAATAAATTCAAGCGGAATGCCGCAGTCGTGTCATAGCATATACCGTGACCAATCTATATGTACCCAATCATCAAACATGACTTTCCCGCAATCTACTCGACCTCGGGATCCGGATTAACAGCTCTCAACACACGCGGCTGATGTACCCGTCGTGAGTAATCCTGCTCATCTCTCAAACTCCCCGCACTCTCTGAGCTCTTCCGGCTATAAACCGGGGTAAACGGGTCCATGCGCGGGTCTGTAGGCATGAATCTGGAGTCTCTTCTACTAGGGGTTGAAAAGCCAGCCGAGGCACCGGCCAGTCCGGCGGAACTACCGGGGGGTTTCCCGTCGAATGATTCGGCGTCTTGGGCTCGTCGTTTGGATTTATACCAGAAGAGGCCGGCGATGGCGGTGATTAGGATGGCGGATATGCCGCTGGTTATGCCGGCTATTAAGGCGGTGGATGAGGAAGAGGACTTTTTGCTGGAGTCGGGGGTGGAGGTGGTGGTGGCGATGGTAGTTACGGTTGTTACGGCGCCGGCGGAGTCGGTGGTGGTTTGCACGGTGCTGGATTTTGTTGCTGAGGTCTAGGGAGGGGCGGGTTAGCGGGGTGATGTTCGCGGTAGGTGATACATCTAGACATTGAATGATGTCACTCTACCTGTGTGGCGGGGGGAAGCCCGAGAGGAAGGGTGATTCATGGTCATACAGGTAGAGGAGACGAAGAATTCTCTAGAATGATGGTGGTAGTTACTGGTGTATTTGTCGATGTTGAGGTTTCTGATTCGCTGGATGTTGTGGTCGATGTGGTTGTTTCATCGGAAGTGGTCTTGTTGGTCCTTTTTAGTATCTCCGATCTTGAGGATTTGTAAAAAACACAAAAAGAAAGCAGAAAGGGAACATGAAGTAAAGACAAAGAAAGAATAGCAAAGCAGAAACGACAAATAGACAAAAACACGCAGAAATAAAAGCGGGAAGTGGAATCATGAGGGAGAACCTACCGTAGTTGATGCACTTGTTGAGGTTGTTGAACTACTTGTGCTTGTGGCGGTGGTACTTGATGAGCCATCCATTGTAGATGTCACAGTGCCGCCCAGTTCCATGTATCCGAAAAGATCACTAGACTTGCTTCCGCACCATTCAGTATAACCCGGACATTGTGTGTCACATTCCGAGTCGTCGACAATATATGAATCGCCGGGCTCGATGTTGGAGCACCAGCAGTATTGATATTGCACAATAGCATATGCTGCATCCTTTTCTCGACAGAAGTTTGTGCAGAGTCCTTGTGTTTGGTAGATACTGTAGTTTCCGGACTCATTGCTGTCGGTGTTAATGGAAACACACATATCAGCAGCTGTGTTCGTGGCTGTGACGGTGGTGAGAAGCCCACAGAAGGCAAGAAGCCCCGTTAGCCGTGGGAGAAGCATTTTGATGAAATTTTGTGAAGAGGGTTATTAGATAATAAGCAGCTCGTGGCTGGAAAAAGCGGGAGGGATAGATCTAGATGGTTTGGTTAGCTATCAGACTCCAGATATGAGTGGACATGATGCAGTTTGTGTCAAGAGGTGAAGTAGATAGGGCGGTTGGTGACCAAGACTATGTTGAAAGGTTTGTCTTATGAGGCCTGTCACCAGCCCTCGTCAAGCACACGCATCCCAAATTGCGGCTTTTTCAAAAGTGGCAAGGAAAACCCAGGTCGTCCAGGTGGCTATAAAACAATGAACTGTCGATCCAAACCATAGTGCATTCCAGTTGGCCATGGGCGTGGTGGTGACATCACTGGAATGAAGATTACTGTATAAGATCTTCTCTAGTGCAAGGGGCTAATTGCTAGTCGGACGAGGGACTGGGCTGATGAGGTTTCTCAGTGTAGCAGGCGAAGCGAGATGTCCAGGGGCCAAAAAGAGGTGTAGACGAAAAAGATGAAGCTGAATAGGCAGGTGCGACGGTAATTGTAGATTCCGGGCGTGAGTAACCATGATATTGGAAATGGGTTGGTGCGACCTTCCTGATTTTGTAGGTTTGACAGTGATGGGAATGAGATGGTGACAAGACAGCGGGTGAAATGGTTGATGATTCGGTTGACAAGACGTTTAAAGATGGTGTTTGATGTAGTGTGGGTGAGCAAAGTTCTTACCTTATGCAGTGGATAGTAAAAGATACAATAATGTTGGAAGATGAAAATGAATTTGACGTGTGTCGACTCGGGATCCTGCTTTGTGTCACGAGGAGACAGTTAAGTGCTCGCGACAAGGCAGTTTGGAAAGAACGCGACGATTAGGTGATGTCGGCTTTCTCAAAGAGTTAAAGAGTCAAAGAGGGCGTAGGTATGACGGGATTTGACTAGACTTCTTTCATAAGAGACGGGGAAAGGCGAGAGGATGATGCAATGTAGATGAAGTCGTCTCTTTTTTGGTGTTGATGGTGGTGAATATTAAGGCGCGTCACAAAGTAGATTGGTATGACGGCTACAAGAATAAGAAGTGAAGAATCAAAGTCTGAACTCGCTAGACGAAAAAAGCAGTAGGCAAAAAGACAACAAGCAAAAAACAAGACTGAAGAAAAAGAAAGAATTCAGCTGAAGGTGCTCGTTGGTTCGTCAAGATGAAAGAAAGACAGGAAACAAGTAATAAAAGAAACCTCCAAAAACCCCCAAAAAGGAGATGAACCCAATGCAAAGCAACGAAAGTGAAGAACAAGATCCCGTTTGTTTTCCACAATCTATAGAAGGCGTGTCTTTTTTGTTGGCTTATCAAAGACGTAACTCGGAAACGGAAGAGACGAGACGATGACAAGAAGAAGTTGACAAGACACGGAAAGAGAAGCTGGCTAAAACAAGTAAGAAAGGTGACCAAGCAAATTGGAAGAACGAAAGACGATAGTTTAGCCACGACACGAGGTAAAGCCGGAAAAAGAGAAATGAAGAAAGACGGTCTGCGAAGGGAAGCCCAAGAAGGCGAGAAGAGCCGTTGGTGATGCGGAGGGCTTGAGTCGGCGGAAGCTGCGAGAGATATATTGGGTTGGAAGGGAGTACAAGGGCACTTGGTTGACTTGGTTGCTTTGCACTTGCAAGAGAAGTTTACAGGTTTCTGGGGGGTGTGGACGTGGAAAAACGGCACGGGCTGGCGGGTTGGCTGGGATTTTGTAGGAGAGCATGGGGGGTGAAGTATTTTTGGGTAGGCTTTGGTGATCAGTAAATTAATGGAATTTATGTAGGAATTTAGGTATTTTATTGTGTTTTTTTTTTGGTGATGGATATGTGAACAAGTAAAGAGTGAGTGATGATGAAGATATCCCAAGAAGAGGGGGTTTCTCATATAGAGATCAAAGATATCAAAGATGTGACTATCAAGAACCTCCTCACTCGCAATACCTACCTACTCAAAAACGCCGAGTCTTCCCGTGTATCGGGTCTCCGGGGTCGCGTACAACAAAACACAACACCCACATGTCTCAATCTGAGAAAAGAAAAAAAAAACCAGGTAACTTTCTCTAATGTACCAAGAGCCGGCGACCGGCAGACCTATACGCGGGTTTTTTTTTTTTTGCTTCCAACTCTCTAGATGACAAGTAATTCTCCTGCCGACAAGTTTTGACAAAGTTACGAGTCCTTTATTTGATACTGAAGAAACAGTCACTTGGATGACGATAATTACATGTAGGAATAGATACCCGAGCTGAATTGATGAAAGCTCGGGGTTTTTTTCTACTTTGATTCCTTATCTTTGGTTTTGCGGTTCCTTTTTTCTCCTTCTTAACTGCGGCACAACAAATTATTCTTCAAATCTCAAAAACAGAGAGTAAAAAAGAAAAACAAGACTGACGATAAAGTTGTCTCTTGAAACGCCACTTCTCAAGACTTCAAATCTCCTCAATTCGCTCCACAAGTGTCTTCGTATCATCCCATACCAGAGCCTCTGTTTCCTCTACAAGTCTTCTGTTTGCTCTTCCTAATCCTCATTCATTAATTCCCGATGTTTCCCCAGTGGATTATCACTCACACTGTTCTGAATACAAGTTATAGTGGTATTCCTCTTTGACTTCTGTGCCGTGTGCAGACGGTCTGTGCAAAGTGATACTACACCACACCTGCCTGGCCAGTGCATAGGGTGTCATTTTTGTGGATTTATAGAACTGGGGGGATAACTAGTATATATGGGCTGACGTCAGGCTTGAATTCCTGACTGTATATCATGACCAAGGACTAACGTCAAAACGAGAAACAACAAGAACAATATTACGCAGTACTACATGGCAAACTTTGCCTTCAGGTACAAAGTCAACTAGTTCCAACACTATCTCCCACTACTGTCAAATCTAGAACACCGAATCAATAAAGGGCGAAGAAAAGGAAGAAAAAAAATCAACCCGGCTCTTCAAACGCCGAGGCTACTCCCATCCCTTCCGGAACCAAGTAGCTCCTAAAAGATTGTTTCTTTGGAAATCTACCCCGCTATCGCTTACTTATAGAAGCCTAGAAAACGCCAGATATCCCGCCGCCCCCCTTCAATCTCACGGCAAGTGTGTCTTTTACCCACCTGGTAGCAAAATCTTTGCCTGCCTTTAGCCTGATCTAGTTTAGTTTATGGGGGACACATACTTGCTCCTCTGACAGTAGCTACATAGCTAGTAATGTTGGCTTAGCTGCTTCGTTATGCTTGCGTCATATCTACCGTAAGGAATCATCCACGGCCATGATAACCTGTTCTTAAAAGAAAATAGTCAGGTATCATCTATCAGTCTCAATATCCAACAACCACATAAACATCTCCAACTATAACCACAATAATATGCATACAATCTCAGCACCACAAAAACCCTAACCCAATCATGAAACCGCCATGTGCAAAAAAAACCTCAGCTGGACAAGCATCCATCGTGGCTCTAAACCGGCGAATTTCAACGCCAGCTTAGCTTTGCGGGGCTAGTGTCACCACGACGCTGTATCTAATCCATGGCAACCGGCTTCCGGTTTCCTTTTTTTTGCCCTCCACCATCGGCCATGCAGATGCAGTGATTTTTACACGACCCAGTAGAAACACTCTAATCAAACAAGTTTCTCAACTCATTGTTGCCTTTTGTTACTATATCCAAGTATATATAGACATAGTCCCCTTTATATTTCTAAATATGCACTTCCATCTGTCGTGTCTGTAAGCCGCATTACATCCGGAACCCACCAAACATTGGAACTGGCTCCGTCCCGAAACTGCCACTGCCGTCTTTTCCAAGAAACTTACCCTTCCCCCCTTCCTTTTTTTTTGGCACTGCCGATCCTCCGTCATCTCTAACCGCCCTTCAAAATAAGCCACTATACAAAACTCCTTCTTATACCAAAATTCATCCAGCACCAATAAAATTCATATCTGCCCTTCCATTCCATCAAAGCTCACCACTAACAAATAACTTGACACACTAACCCTTGGCCCCATTAAGTAATAATCTAAATTGGGTAACTACTTAAAAAGGAAACTGGTATTTACAACAAGGTATACTGCACATCACCGTAAACTCAAACCACCAGAAAAAGAAAGATGGTGCGTAAATCGTTACTTTGTCCAAGTCTATTTGCGCGATTGGCCATGACTACCACGAGGGAAAGTGGTGACGGTGAAGATAAAGCAAGCGAAAGATTTTTTGTCTGGTGTTTTAGGTGACTGGATGGGTGTATATTTTTGGTCAGGTCTTGTGGAGTTTGCGCGTTATTGATATGTTGTTATGGAAGGTTAGGATAACAAAGGAGTATTTGGCGTAGTTTCTGTTTGTTTGTTTGTGTGGGCGATTGCAGGTTTGGATGGTACAACGGACGGGATGGAGTTATTGCTTATATACAAAGGGAAGGAAGTTTTGATATTACGGATGTGAAGATTGACTTAGACGAGCCTGATATGTGTTCATCTGCAGCCAAGGTTTTTACATGTTAATTACGTATGTCTGCATGTCCTGCAGCGGTGATGTTGAAATAGGATGCAGTGGGATTTCCATATGTGATGAGTCTTGTCTCGTGATTCTAAATAGTCTATGTAAGCGAATTCTACTACTACCGGGTTGTGATAGATGTACCGGTGATTCAACAACCACTTCAGTGACCGCTTCAGTAACCACTTAAACCACCAATGACCCCGCTGCCTAGCCTATATACAACTATCACTTCTCAAATACCAGCCTTATCTGTGGCCGTTCTCCTCTCCCCTCGCCATTCAAAGATCTCCGACACCATGCCTCGTGCACGCCATCATCATGCAAACCCATCCCAACCCGCGCACAGAACACCCGTCTATCAGTCAAAGTCGCCCCAAAATAAAGTAAAAGAGGAAACACACACACTGAATACCAGCCCCAGCCTCTAGAAATCATTATCCCCTGGGCCGGGTGTTATTTGGCGAGACAACCTGGGCTACACTGCACTGCACTGGATATTCATAGAAACTTGCAGTTTGAGATTTAGCTGATGGTGGGGTTCCCGTTATGTCTAGATTTATAGTAGGCTTTTTGTTGGAATTAAGAAATGAAAGTTCGTGGGGCGTTGTATGCATGTACTGTAGATCTTTGGACTACTTTTTCTTTCGGAAAGTGGACGGTTACATGTACAAATGTATATGTATCTATACATGTACATACATATTCGGGTATTGTGTTATGTTATCCACAAGACAATGAGTATCCAAGAACACATCAATCTTCTTCGCGGTCTTATTCCGTACATACATAGCTAAATGTCTCTCATGAATCAACAAGAGCCACCAACGCCTCCATCTCTTCTTTCCAACAAAATCATCTTGCATGTCTCCATCATGTCTCTCCATCAAGGCCTACTTCAAGGCCATCTCCAGCAACCCCCCATGTCCGACTCAAAAACTCAAGCCCACCAACCACACAAAGCAAGAGCCACTCGGCGCCTCCTGCATCGCAACATGGCCGATCGAAAATGAGAATCCTGGCTTTTAACCCCGTAATAAGTGGCAAAATCCACTGGACCCGGCTAGCGACGTCATCGGACTTTCTTTGGTTGACCGGTAGTGGGGCCTGCATCTTCGTAGATATTTCATTCATTCAGATGTATACAGGTAGACACTAACAACTACCTTATTCACGGATTACCCACAAAACACGAGTTTCCCGAGAATGGGGTGATTGATACATTCAGCGTGTGACCACCACGTCAGCCAATTTTCTCGCTACTATGCAGTTCAAGGAATATGGCTTTGACAGTAAATACGAGATAGCCAGACAACCATCACTGTTCCCAAGATCCCACAGCTTAGTATTCGGTACTTAATCCGCCGACTTTCCAGCCCGCATTCTCCGTATATCTCGCTCAATTATGGGTGTACATGTATGTATCTATAGCTGTACCAAGCTTACCATTAATAAATTTAAACTTATCAACACGACAGTGGCGAACTCTTCCCGCCCAATCACTCGAGTCATGGAATAATTACTTTAAACGTTACATACATACATACAATGCTCACTCACCGTCACCCCTCCATTCCGCCACAACTCCTCTATTCCGGTAACCCTACTTTTCAAATCTGTTAATCACCGCCTTCACTCCGTTTATCCACGCTTATCTCGTTCTTCGTTACATGACCTTGACGCCACCAAAGTCACTTTGTTTCTCTCTCCACATGACTCGCCTCCTCGCAACCAGCTTCCCACCCCACTAAACTTAAAAAGTGACGTCTCTGCCCACCATGTGTTCCCTTTAAAACCTTGTGTCACGACTATAAAGGGGTGTGGAGACTATCGCCTCCATTGAGTGGCGGTGGAGGCTCAATAATCACAGCAATAATTGTGACTTTTACCCTGTTTCTTCGTTTAATTGTACCTTAGTACTTTTGTCCAATCTCATTGTCACCACTTGTCACTGATAGGGTTAGCAACCCAATTAGGGTCGCCTTATCGCCCCTATGGACGTCATTCTTCAACGCTGTGACGTCGCGATCCTTTGGGGTATGCACCGAAACAACCCATCAGTACAACGACAATCGCATTTCAAATTCCCCAAATTCCACCCTCTCATTCATTATCACGATAACCAAAATTGCAGCGTAGATCGCTCGCATATACAATCTTTATCAACCCACCGTGTAACAGCCTATTCGGAACATCACGTTCTTTATCGCTATCCGTAACCACCATCAGCCACCGTCCAGAATGACCGCGCCAGAACTAACCGGGTGGTCGTCATCGGCCCCACTTCTCACCGATACCGACCATCTCGATCCCGAAAAACACATATACCCACCCCACTGCCACAGTCCCCACCCAGGTCCCAAATCCGCGCATCCCGCACAATCGCGCGCCAACTCGCGCCACACAGCCCTATTCTTCATCGCCGGCTCCTTCGTCACCCTTCTCATCCTTCTATACAGTCTCTTCAGCACATCGCCCTGTCTCGAGACAAGCCGCTCGCGCTGCTACCGTGGCTTTGAAAGTGACTGGTCCTTTGATGCCGCGACACTGTCCAAGAATAGGTGGATGTCTGCACTCCCGGATACCGTAAATGTATCAGCTTTGTCGATTCCCGGCACTCATGATACTATGACTTACACGGTAGACGACATTCGCCTGCAGTGTCAAAACATCAATCTGACTAGCCAGTTGCACGCTGGCATCCGTTACATTGACGGCCGCACGCGTCTTCAAGGCGACACCCTAGCCATCTACCACGCCTCCCAAGCCACCGGCCACACTCTCCAAGACCTCTTCACCACCCTCTTCACCTTCCTCACCGAGAACCCCACCGAGGCAATCATCCTCCGCATCAAAGAAGAAGGACCCCGTGTCGGCGACGGCTCATTAACATTCCAACAAGCCTTCCACAAACTACAAACCACCAATCCCGATCTATCCTGGAGTTTCACCAAACACATCTACACGCCCAAGAAGCTCTCTGCCCTCCCCACCCTCGGCCAACTGCGCGGCAAAATCCTCATCCTCCAGGAATTCCCCGCCGCCACCGACTACGGCGTGCGTTGGCGGTCCACACAAATAACCCTTGAAGACCTCTGGATCATCCCATCTCTCGCCCATCTCGAGCTCAAATGGACGGCAATCCGTGACGCCCTCGTCCGCAGCGCAAGTGTCCCGGCTGACGAAAATGAAAGCCTGTATATCTCCCATCTTAGTGCTAGTGTTGGCGTTTTGCCTATCGAAGCGGCTGCTGGATCCCGTGATGGGCTTTTCAAGGGTATGAATGATAGGACGGGTGAGTGGCTGGGTACACAGGACATCGGCAGGCGTGGAATCGTCATTATGGATTTTCCTGGGGCGCCGTTGGTTGATGCTATCATTGGCCAGAATAGGGACTTGTTTGTGTAATGTGAGTGAGATTAGTCAGGATTCGGGGTTACACAGCACTTTGTTAGTTCCACACATACATACGTATATATATGCACACTGCATACATTCGGTCTCTATACATAGATAGTATATAATTTTTTAGAATTTGTGTTATTGAATTTTTTATAAATCACACAAGATACGACGTATGTACATATGTCGACAAACATTAAACGCAAACCGAACAGGAAAAAAAGACCCCGACCCAAAATAATCAACAAAAATCGTAACAAACAAAACCAATTAACGCCATGAATCAATCCACCCCGCATACTTATGTACATACAAAAAACCCATCCAGACATCCTTAAGATCAAAGCCCAGCCGGCCGCCCTCTAAGCGAGTTCACCGGGCTCGTCTCCCTACTAATCCCCTCGAATTTATCCACCATCTGTCCCACGCGACTGCGCTTCTTATGCAGCGTCCGCTCAGGAGAACCGAGGTCGAAGTTAGAAGACAAGTCACTTGCCTGTCTGCGCAACTCGCCGTAGCCCTTGGTAGCCTTCATAGTGAGTGTTTCCCTAGACGGCGCGCCACGCAACTTGGCGATTCTCAGACTGCCAGAACGGCCTCTGGACCGGTCAGCTTCAGCCTCGACTTCGGCTTCGGCACTAGCACCGCTAATGTCGCCGGCGTAGGAAACTAGAGAGACACCTTCTTCGATAGACGGATCCACAATCATGACTTCCTCTTCGCGCTCAATCTCGGCATTAACGACACGGAGACGCTCCTTAGGCACCGTGAACATGACTTGGACTAGACGCTGTTCAACTGCACGCTCAATATCCCATTCACTGTCGCCATCGCCGTTGCGGAGATGTTCGGGCATGTCTTCCCATGCATGTCTGCCTTGCTTGCGTCTCAACAGAGAGGAAGTGCCAAGGGCACCGGGGCGAGTATCGTTGAAGTCAGTGGCAGTGAATAGTTCGGCACCCATAGAATCACGAGGCGGGGGCATATTCTCTTCCGAAGCGCTAGTTTTGTTTGAGAAAACACGCTTCAATGAGCCTAACCAACTGTTCCGGCCACGGTACTTGCTAGGGGAAGGTGGCTGATCGAATTCCTCATCATCAGGCTCGTCATATCGTGACTCAGAAGGGAAATTGGGACTGCGCGTATCAGACTCATCAGATCTACCACCACGAATACCACCCATAAGTAGTGAAGGCCCCTCGTTTCTCAAGGCAGCAAAGTTACTCTTCGCAGTACTAAACGAATTGTCACTCTCCTTGGAGTTAGGGCGACCTTGTACAGCGGCGAGGGCATTGCGGATTTCAGCACAGCCCGTGGTGTTGTGACGGGATAACCCGGAGACGAGACGATCGGTTTGGTCGACAGAGTTCATCCATTCGTCAACATCAGGGTCACGGCCAAGACGGCGGGGAGATTGTTCGTCCTCGTAGTCATTCTCAGGTGGTGGCCGGTGGACATCAGTAAGCGCAACAGGAGCAGGCCGGTGACTGAGATCGCCTGAGTGTGGGTCATATGCTGTTTCTTCCCTCTCATAAATGGGATGGATAGGGCTTATAGGACTGTCACCGGGAGCTGCATATTTACCACGTGAATCACCAGCAGAACGTTCACCAGGTTGGCCGTCATGGTCTTGTCCACGGACATTCTCATAGGCAGAATCCTGGGCAGCAGGGAGAACAGTATAAGCCGAGGGACGCTGAAGCCACCCGGAACCACTTGGGTTCCGTTGAGCCATCTGGCCATCCGAAGGTAGAAAGTGTGCTTCATCCTGTGCTAGCGCGCGAATCTGGTTGTCTCGGGATTTCTTGTCGCGGTGGCGACGACAGAAAATACAAACGGCGGCAATCAGGAGTAGAACAAGGGGAACACCGAGACCAATGGCAAGACCCAGGATTAAGTTACGAGATGGACTTCCGGATTTGGTACCGGACGATGTGGAAGTGGTGGTGGAGGTAGCAGTTGATGTGGCCGAGGTTGAAGTAGCGGATGTAGTGCTGACGGCCGAAGGATTGGAGTAGCTTGATGACCATTCGCCACTAGTCAAGTTATAGTATTGTGCCGATCCTGAGACATCTCTCTTGGACGAGCTAGAAGGATAGCCAACGTCATATCCACCATACATCATAACCACATTCCCAGGAAGTACCGCGGCACCATGACCATAGGTACCATTCCCACTAGGCTGGTTCTCGGGAACCTCCCAAGCCCACCCATCATCCGAATCGCTCATCTTAAGGATAACCAACTGCGGGTCGGCCGCCTCGGTAACCTTGCCGACCCAGCCGCCCATGACGACAATCGTATCGCCATCCTCGCTAAGAACAGCCGAGTGGCCCGACCGACTACTTACCGACCCAGAATTAGAAACCTCGATAAACGACCACTCCTCCTCAGGAAGTCGCCACACAGCCACCTCGCTCATGTTGACAAACGCGCTGCTGGTGTGTCCACCAATCATGACGTAGTCTTGCTGTTGGGTTGTTGAGGCGGCTTTGTTAGCGAGGGCCGGTGTGGTACCGGTCCAGGTGAAACCGGCGGCGGAGACGGGCGTGTCGGCTCCTACGCTGAGGGTGCTCGCGTTGTAGCTGGCGTCGTTTGAGGTGGATTCGGCACTGAGACGGATCATTGTTCCGTCATAGTCACCTGCGGACTGCCAGGCCCATACGTTGGAACTAGGCGTGCCACACATGCCGCCGAATGAGTAAACTGCAGGCGCTGAATCTGACGTTGGGTCAACGGTAGATGTGAAGCCAATAGCCGCACCAAGCATACCCGGCGCGTCATCGGTACCATTGTTAACGGTCTTGCGCACCCATGACTTGGAAGACAAATCATAAAGCCACAAGGCACCGTTACCCTTTTTACAGTCCCCAGCATAGACAGCAAGTGTCCCGTTGGTCAAAGTTGGAAGATATGAAGAAGTCGAGGAGTCTGTACCGAAGGGGAGTTCATCGGTAACTGTGGTAAATGGACTATCTGAGATATCAGAAGCCGTCGAGGTATTCAGGGAGGCGAATGTGCGATCTTGGAAGAGATAGATTGTATCGTTGAGTGTCAGGAGGGTGGTCGCATCATAGGGGAGTGTTGAGGCTGTCGAAGCGAGAGCTGGGGTAGCGAGGAGGATAAGTGACAATGGCGAGAATAGCGCCGGCCTATTGCGCCGGGAAGATGGTGGTCGACGAGCCATGATCTGGATTATGGTATATAGTAAGGAATGCAGCAGGAGGTGCGTAAGTAAATAAGGATGTATGCAACAAAAAAAAGAAGAAAGGATGCCCAAGAATCCGTCAAATAGGAAACTATCCACGCCCAAATGCAAAGAATAGGATATCCTCAAGCAAGAAGGAAGCCCTCGAGAAGAACGTACAAAGCTACCCAAACAAGAAGACGAGTAAAAAAAAAAAAAGAAGCACGAATGTCTAATATTTCCAGAGACAACAAATCTCACGGGCAACACTACTAGAGACAACCAACGAAATCAAGAGCCTGTGCGCCACTAATTCAGTGAAGGAAATATGTTGGATAGGCCTGTACATAGGCGCACGACTCAATGGATAACCTGAGATCCTAGCCGCGGGACGGACGGGCCTTTTAGATACAGACAAGACGAGATTTAAAAAGCGGTGGAAGTAGAAATGAGATTCTGGGAGAACGATATGATGTATTCAAAGAAGTAGACTATCCATATTCCATCCGGATGACCCCTCTATTATGTATGTCCATACATATATACATCTCCCCACCCGACCACAAAAACGCCTCTTTCACCACCATAAAAGTCCGTCACCCATCTTATAAACAACATCCATCCACCCAGCAACCGGCGCCCAGCAGCCCACGGCGTCCCGCGCAACAACCCTTTACTATCCAGCCGTAGCCCAAATAACCCTTTCTCCCCCCTCATCTAACTGATAATCAAGATATATGAGAACAGACGACACAGCCGCGGAATAAATCACTTTACAAGAAGCTCGGATTAGCCGTTTAATTGGACGTTAGCTGAATAATCCCATCTTCAATTTTGTGTATGTAGTATAGTCAGTCGACTGGAATGTGCCACTTAAAATCCTAGACTCTTGGAATCTCTCCCTATATTCAGAGCCTTTCTTATACATTTGGCACTACCATCCATCTGCATCCATCTCCGCAACCAACTTGATCAAGAACCGCCACTTTTCGTTTCTCGCTTCTTCTATGTCCACGAAACATTTCATCGTCAACCCATGTTTACTCAAAATCACTATCGCTACCCAAGCTCCCCCTCGTAACCTCAGCAACCACGTGTCACTATCCCTGTTATCAACCTGTTTGCGCCAGCCAATCACCAGAGACAAAAACTCGTGGTTGCCATTTTTGGAACCTAGAAACGCGACGGCCACATCGTTACTTGGCATCACATGGTTTTAGGCTTATACAGGGTTATCAGAGACACATGAAATTTAGAGACAAGATGGGAATTTTAAGATACTTTTATTCATTCCAACCAAACAAACCACCCAACACTGAACCAAAACGTCACACACTGTGACCACCTGGGTATATCGTGAGATTAAATAAAGAAGCTAAGAGAAAAGAAAGAAGACTTCAAAAGAGACATAGAATGCCATCCCACTAGAGTCTCCCAACAAAAAGAAAAAGAAATAATTAGACAAAGACTTGCTTTCAAATCAGCAACCATGTTCCGCTGAAATAAACCTTACATCAAGAATATACTCTTGTTTAGTAGTAAATCTTCTCCTCCCAGATAGGGGGACGGGCATCCTCCGAATCCCAGACAATGGTACCCTTCTCGTTAAGTGTAGCACCCTCATCAGTCATGTCAATGATCTCCTTGGTAGCGGAGATCTCGACCTTGGAAGCACCAGCAACATCCTCAGGAATCCAGAGAGTGGGAGCTTGGCTGGTGACACCAGGGGGGAAGTATGAGTCCGTCTCGACCTCCGCCGTGTACTCCTGCATAGGGAACAGGTGGGGAGCGACAAGGCTCTTAAAGTAGCGGTAGTTATCGTACTTCCAGGGCATGATGAAGCGAGTGACAGCATTACCACGGGGAAGATCAGTGGGCTCAGGGATCGTCTCGTCATCGGCCTCGTTGCGGTTCATCAGAGCATGAGCTTCCTGGGCCTGCAGAGTCTGGGGCAACGAGTGCAAGAGTGGTTCGAGAGCACCCATGGCGGTGATCTGGAAGAGAACAGTGAAGACGACCAAAGCAACGGAAATACCAACGGCAATCCACGACTTAGCAATGGCAGTCATACCCAGAATGCAAACCTCGGCAAGGTAAATACCAACAAAGAGGTGCTTAAGGGCACGGGGGTAGATGAGACCACCGGTGTCGATGCTGGTGCTGCTGACAAACAAAATGTTGTAGCGGTAGGCCAAGTAGAACAGACCAATACCGGTGAACGACCAGAACAAGATGAGGGGCGCAATAACAGAGTACGTAATGCTGATAATGGCAATGTTGGCATACACAGGCAGAGTCTGACCGAAAGACATACCACATAAGGTAGTCCATTTGTTGTACATAGCGCGGGGAGTACCGGTAAGGTAGCGGTACATCAAAGTGAAAATGACAAAACCAGTCGCCTGGGCCAGGGTAGTCGAGGCAATAGCAAGACCCTGAACCAGGAAGTAGTTAATGTAGAAGTTGGAGGCGCGAGGAAGAGCAGTGGCAACGGTGGTCATGATCGAACCCGGGTTGTTGGCCAAGTCACCCAGCAGCGACCAGGCGGAACCAGAAATGGTCACAATAAGGAAGACCTGGACGACCTGGAAAGCAAAATAGACGTTCTGAGTGAAGAGCTCCACACGTGAGTGCGTAGGCTCACCAGACCACTGGGCAAGAAGACGGATGATGACAGGAACCAGAGACATAAGAATAGCAAGGGCAACCGAAGGCAACAGACCAGAGATGAAACCCATGACAACACTGGGAACATCCTTGAGCCACGACAGCCACGAGAAACGCTCCTCGAGGTAAGTGACCTGGGCGAATGACGAGACGACGGCCGTGGGGACAGCCCAGAAGATGATCATGGCAGTTAGGAAAGCACCCACAGCATAGCGGCGGGAAATACGCTGCCACCAAGGCATACCGAGGTTCTTCCAGATGACATCATCAGGACGCACGCCAATAAGAGCGGGAGTCATGTTGAGGGCGTGGTGGTGGATCAGGCTCTGCGAAGCAGCCTCGGCGTCGGCCAGCGAGTGGAACTCGACAAAGGCGGCTCCAACAGGGACGGTGTCACGGTTTTTGTACGACGCCTGGGCAGCACGAGCCTCGGGGACAAGCTTGGCAAGCTCCTCACGGCACCAAGGGATAGTCTCGACCTTCTTACCAATAAAAGGAATCTTTCCGAGACGGTGAGTGGGCATGTCCTTGGGGGTGAGGTAAGTGGCGATGGGGTTAGAGTCAGTGGTGACACCGGCCTTCTCGGGATCATTATCGACCTTCTTGAGGGTGGCAGTGCGCTTCTTGTTGAGAGTCTTCAAAAGCTTGACCTCGGCCTTTTCAAGCTGGTAGGCGACCTTATCACGCTCCTCAACAACCTTATCAACCTGCTCAGTATCGCGGGCAACCCAGATGTTCTTGGCGGCATCACCAAAAACAATGCGCAGCTGCTCCTCGTTGCAGTACTTCTTAGGGACACCAGTGAAAAGAACAGTGCGAGCAGAAATACGGCTCGAGTTCTGAGGAGCCAGGAGGTAGGCCTGGCGAAGGTTGATGTAGAAGATCTGCTCACGAAGGATAACGAACATGACGAAGGCGTAGAAGATCCAGGCCACGAGAGCATGAGCGATGTAACGGTAACGACCGGAGCTAGTGGAAGTGTCGATGTTGGACATGGACAGAATATCCAGCTGCTCCTGGCCGCCACCACCGGTAGCGTTGATAGGGAACAGAATAGGCCAAGTCACAAGCAGACCAACGAAGCAAATACCAGTGCAGACCTTGAGGAAGCGCAAGAACAAGAACGAGTCGAGAGTTTGCTGGCGCAGACTGTACTCGTCGGGCATGCTCCAGAAGGCGGTAGCCCAGTTGAACCATCCGGAGGGCAATTCGGGGGTACGCTCAAACTTTTGAAGGGAACCAAGGTAGGTACGGGGAACATACCAGCGGCGCTGGGATTTCCGGAGGAAAAGGAAGATACCGATGTAAATAGCGGCAACGATAGCAGCCGCCGCCAGGGTTGTAATAAAACCTATGATTCAGGAAGACTGCATGTTAGTGGTGATGCAAATGGGGTAAACTGATATCCGTAAAGGGATTATGGGTCTGAGCTTACCCGACAGCGAAGCCGAACCGGTGCTTTCAACATCGTCGCTGGCCATGGTGAAGGGTGGGCTGGACTCTTCGGCCTGTGAATTAAGATATGTTTGTAGTTGAGGCTCTTGCCAGTAAGTTGAGGTGCCGAATAAACGGTTAGTGGGTTATAGGATAGAGATAGTAATGTGATAATATAAATCTGTACGAGATAAATCTCGGGAAAAACAGCATCAAACAAGAAAAGAAGGGAAAACGCTCGGCTGCTTGTGCTCCTGGTGTGCGGCACCCATCTGTTTAATAGTGGCAGTTACCAACGGACCAGAGTGGGTAAGGGAGGAGGGGGTCAAGAACGCGGCAGCTACTGAACGTTCTTGTGCTTCACATTTGACCTACCCTCATCCCTGTGGCCCATCTTTTCTCGCGGCCCCCTGGTTGCTGAACCGCTCAACAGGGACTTAACCTTTTTTTTTATTTCTTCTTTTTTTTAGTATCAGTATCAACCCACAGCCTCAAACAACATAATCTATACACGTTAATTGATGTTGTTTTGTGTGGACATATGTACAACAGTACAACAGCTGTTGGTGGCCTCCCTCTAAGGAACTGATGTGTTCAGCCCAGGTGGACTAACTTCCCGTAAACGCCGGGTAATTGTCATTTGATGCCGTTGATGACGACGTCGTTAATTCCTTTGACAGACTATACTTGCACTTGCTTAAACGGTTCTATCCTAGATCGACATGCCGTGGTGCCGTTGATGTCAGAAGTCGATGCAAGCATCTCCAAAACAACGATAAATTCTACATTTACCTCAATCATCGGATTGATATGTCGCCGAAAATGGACACGATTGACATTCTTCACCCAATAACGCCTTGGTCAAGCATTTCTCATGGCAAGCCGTTCATTGCCCTTGTCGTTCATTGACTGTATCTGATGGCTCTTGCTTAACTTTACCAACCAATGTCAACCCCGCATCGAGAAAGTGCACATCATACGGTCTGTACACGGTAACGGAAAGTCTCCCTAACCGTCTACGATTGAGGTCAAGCTGACACAAAGAGGCTGATATTGCGATACAGGCACAACCACGCACACGTAGAATTTGGACACACCAAAAGACGCCACGCGCCTAGAGAAGAGAGCGAACTGGCGAGCCCAAAGTAAAAAATCGTGTTTACCTGGTATCTTTTCTTCCCGGACATCACTAGTTTGGCTGGCTAAAGGACGATATAAAATTACAGCGCTCCTGGCTGGCGCCCAATGGCGTGGATCATCTTCAGCTCCTGTTGTCTATTCATGCCGTCCAATCCGGAAACGGTTAGCGTGGACTTCCCTATACTGAGGAACGGGTGCATTCCAGGTGTCTCACTAAGGATTTTGGGTCGAAAGTGACATCAGTAGTGATCAACAATCTTGAAAGAAGAAATGTGTGTATACATATAACCTTGACATGGTGCAAATCTACGAGTCTTGTATTTTCTACTCATGCGATCTCTCCACGTCCAGTATAAACTCATCATACCGCCCATAAATCGCTTCTTAAACCGACGTTTCCCCTAGAATCCAGGTGACGCGCAAGACGCTCGCCAGTGCCTTCCCCTGTTTTCTGTCTTAGGATTTTCGCTAAACCCGGTATAAACAGTTAACCATATATTTCCAAAAAGGTAAAAAAAAAAATGATGCAGTAGCCCAAAGGACTGGTGGACCCGCGCGATGACGACGCCAGAATGTGAATATTTTTTTTTCAAGCTTCTCCTTTTGGTGTCGATACTACTGAAATATTCGTCCAATGATGCGGGTTTTGGTTTTTTTACTAAATCGGGTTGGTGTTTCCACTCGATTGTGACGACATTGATGGGATCCGCATCAACCCTTCAATGAACTCATAGACTTTAGATTTCGGTGGTATTGATGTAGCTCACTTTTCTCTCTGTCGACCACCATTGTCTTCAAGAAAGTTATATCCCAACGTAATCGAAAGATTCCACCAATCTTCTCTCAAAGTAAGCAACAAAACTCCCAATCCAGTTAAGAGGAAGACAGACAACTATCGTCCTTCAGAACCTGCATTACCCACAAAGCTGAACCCAAAAATCATCGTCAGGCCAAAGAGCCTCCTATTGCTACTTTCCAGCCCCCCAGAAATACTCAAAATGCAATCCCCATGCTACATTTGCCGCCACACTGACTTCTACGGCTCCTTTTACCACCCTGATCAGTAATAACGAGTCAATTCGTCAACGTCAGTTTTTGTGCCTCTCTGACATCAGCTTTCAACGTCAAAGATACAGACCTAAATTTGCCACCGGATTCCCTATCAAATGTCCATGTTTACCCTAACCCTACAGGCTACCTTCGTCTGGGGATTCCCGTGATTGGCTGTATAGACTTCAACGAAGGAAATGTTTCATGAGTCAGGTGCGTAAACCAAGGACTTATAGCCATAGGATTCTAGTCTTGCGGACAACCCCATACGGCTAGCAACACGGCTATATCATTCCACCTTGATACTGTTCCGCTACCTCTTAAACCTTGTGATCTAAACCCGGCACCCGCCCGCTCGCTCCACGCTACGTATGGCGGCATCTAAGACAGCCGAACACGACCGCTGGCACATGCATACCCACCTTCCATGTTCCAACCCCGTGTAACTCCGACGAAAAAAAACTAAACTCACAAGTTGCCACTCCAGTCATGTCGTCACGTCCGTGTCATTTGCCTTTTATGTCTGCCATATGCTACATAAGCTCACCTTGCCACGTTGTTTGTCGCCCGATGCTACGCTCTGTCTCGGTACGAGATATCATAGCACCGTAGTGTGGCGGGAGTCATGACTCGTAGTCTAAGTATGGCGAAGGAGTTACAACCAGAAGTTGAATGATAGGTAGGCGTTAAAGAATACAACAACGACAGATAAGTTGAATGAAGAATCGCTATATTTACTTGACAAAAACCCCCCAATGTACCCTCCCATCTAAATAAAACCTCAATGTAAAATGATAGTCTGGTATGAGTCGTAGTCTTTTACAGGACTATGGCCAAAAAAGGGCCGAAGAATTGGTCTCCGCTTGCTGGTTACACGGCGGTTAGTGCTTCGACTAGCTACCTTACGCTCAGGTTGACGTTCCGGTGTCACTCCGCCTGTAGATACCACCTGCTCCAGAGAGAGTGAATGTAA
>NETU01000036.1:0-51575 GCA_003032515.1 Huntiella decipiens | reverse complement strand
CAGCTAGTTCCAAACAAAGTATGTGAGATGAAATAAGTTATTGCGCAATGCGAATTATTCGATTTATCTTGACTCAGTTGATGAAGCAAGAGGAAAGAGAAGAAAAGGAAAGAAAAGAAAGAAGGAAAGAGCAGGAAATCCCAGAAAGTGGGTGTTCAGTGGACTCCTCTGTAATTATAGGGATACCCACTGAAGCGCCAAATGCGTCAACGCTTCCTCGGCACCAGAAGGAGACAATTAAGTGAACACTCTACTCTGGTTGGCTGGCGGACCATCTTCAGAGAGGCATATCCTTGACGATGACAAACCTCGGTAGAATACAGTACGTTCTGGGAATTTAACCTCGGTACAGGTAAATGGGTTCATGTTAGGTGTACCCTAAGACAGAAAGAAGACATCCCCAGACCGTGAGATGTCTTTTCTTATCTGCATATATACGGATCCTAAAACAACCTACTGCATCTCCAATGCGTTATTCACTGAATACGAACGGACAATTCCTCCGCAGCAAGAACCTCGGTAGAGTGGTGATACTACAATACCAGGCGATCACTAGGCTTGATGTGAGGTATCTGCTACGAGGAAAGCCTCTCCGCTGTACAATTTCTCAGTTCCAACACGGCGCCTTCTTTCTCTACCGAGCTGATTCCGCAGTAACCTAGTTGTGGATCGGCATAGACGGACCTAACAGCCGTCAAAACAAAACTTGCATGTTAAGTACAAGTGTGAGCTTACCAACCCGTGGTCTACATCACACATCGAGCACTCACTAGCTAACCTTTAGGAACGTTGGTCTAGTAATCAACTATTAGAACTAGTTCTCCACCAGTGGATCGCCTGACGCAGCTTTTCAAATGGGCCACCCTGCTCCGAGCAGTGCTTTCGCACTCTACACATTTGCCCCTGAAGCTCGCCGTATGGAAGGTGACATGTTAGTGGCGTACCCTTTCGTATCAGCGCACCCCTTTCTGGCAATTGAAACAATTATCTAGAAAAGACTTCCGGTTCAACTTCTGCTGGTCGGGTAGTTGACATGTCGGCATTCATCGTTGAATTGCGCACGAGAAAGTCCAGAAACATCATCGTGGTGCCCCTGAGCAGGTAAACGTGTCAATCTCTCTGTCTAATCATCCCGGTAGGACCGGTTTTGAATGATGGGGCAGTCTTATGTGTGATGATGACAGAGTTGATGCTAGCCACTTACTGTGAAACAGCAACTGGTCGATACTGAAGCTAGTGTATGCCATGTCCCATCGGCACTCCGTTGTAGATGCATCTTAGAGTTTGTGGTTCTTAAAACAACGGCGTCAACCCTAGTCGTCTCTTGGCTTGGGAGTATGGTCGGAAGCAAAACACAGGAGTCTATCAATTGACAGGGAAATACTTCATGCAATGCAAGCAACTACAGATGAGGGGAAAACCTACATGTCACCGCATATTTTTGGTCTGAGGTAGACACCAGAGACGCAAGCTTATTCCCACACCACAAGAGGTATAAGTTCAATGTTTGGAGAAGAAGGAGATGCAGACACATCAAACAATGCGTCAAGGAAATATCTTTGTTTTTATAATCATAAATGCTTATTGTCCTATATAGGGACATGGCATGGAAATATCTTGTTCTAGGAGGGTTCTCGATAACCAAAGAGTTACTCAAGGCACATACCCACTTGTCAATAAACAAGCTAGCAGTTTGTCATTTTTTCAGTCCGTCACGAGCCGTTCTGGGGTGTCCAAATCGGGTCATTATGAGATAAACCAACTGTTGAACAGGGTTCATTTTTGCCCTGTACGCACAGTGTGGTACAACTTGCTTTCACTTGGCCACCCCTCACAGACCCTAGCGAAGACGATGTCACGTGATCATCTTGATCATGCCTCAGTAAGCCCGACTGGACTTGATCTCGGTCATGTTTCCGAACCCCTTGATATCATGACAAACGAGGGGCGAGGCGTTTGATTAGGATTTAAACAGATAGAAGGAGGAGTGCCTGGTCGCATTGCGGGGCCTAGGCTATTGGAAAGAAAAATGACTATGTTGTCTTCGTCCCTCTAGTTGGTTCCTCGACATGTCGGTGTTGAAATGTAACCTATAAGGTGCCATCCCTCGTAACTGCCATTTTAAAAGAAACGTATTAAAGAAATAGAAATGAGGCAGACAGCTGACTCGATATTAAAGAGTCCCGACTGAGTCTCATAGTGTGCCTAAGCATCCACCAACTCAGCCATCTACCTCATTCCTCGAAATAACAGAGCTGTAGGCCATGCTATAAAGGGCGTAGTTGGAATTGCAAAATTGGCAACTACAACGAGTACAAAAGAACCCTATTGGAGGTACCTTTGTATTCCAATGACTCTTGGTCCCTACTAAAAACAATGATTTGAATGGGCCCCAAAACCAGAGGTTACCCTCGTCAATCTTTGGTGGTCTGAATATGCAGATGATTGCTCTCAACAAGACGGATTGTTGATACGCTCCTCGAAGTTGGGTCTCTGTTCAACATTGACCCACTGCAGCAGAAGCATAGAGCTTCATGATAAATATTCACGTCCTGACAGCCTTGCTTGATATGGAAAAGGAAGGTGCGAGGATTCCTAGAGTTGCTGAAGGTGAAATACAAGGTTCGCGATACTTCTAAGGTCGATTCAGCTTGGTTCAAAAATGGTGGAAAGGCTGATGCTTTTGTTGAGGAGATAAGTGCAACCTGTACTTTGCATGATACTTGGGACAAGAGGCGTTGGATGATGTCCAGAGATCTGGTCCATCTACGTGTTAGTCTAGTCTATGTTAAAAACACTATTGAAACGGAGATCGAGCGTTATATCGGCCTTTGGTCTAGTCTTTTCCGGACAATAACCGGGAATTTCACGACATGAAAAATATTAACAGTGGTTTTGTCATCCTATTTGGTTCTTCAATACATCGGCGTGAAAGTGAAAATTATAAAGTGTCATGACTCGTAACTGCCTTCCAAAAATGTTTGACTAAAAAAAGAGAGATGAGGCAGACAGCTGGCTCGATAGTAGAGAGTCCAGACGGGCTCTTGTAGTGTGCCTAAGCATCCACCAATCCAGCCATCTCCTCATTCCTCGAAGTACCACCATTGTAGGCCATCCTATAAAGGACGTAGTTAGCATTCCACAATTGGCAACTACAACGAGTAGAAGAAGGACCCCACTGAAGCTGTCTCCTCGTCTCTCAAACCGGTAGTGACTAGCCAAAACATGGATCTAAATGGGCCTGATAGTCAGAGGTTACTCTCGTCAATGCCTGATGGCGTGAATATGCAGATGACTGCTATCAATAAAACGGGGTTGATGCTCTCTTTGAAGTTGACTGTCTGTTTCACATTGAATCGCTATAGTAGAAGCATAGAGCTTCGTGGTAAGTATTCACTCTCCCACAGCCTTGTTTTGGATGAGATGGGAAGGTGCGAAGCCTTTTGTAGTTTCTGGGGTCCCGATCGAATGTTCCGGGTTTGTCTAGAAACGAGGTAGCTTGGTTCAAGCATGGTGGATAAGTTGATAACCTCATAGACACACGAAGACAAATCCAGGTTTATTACAGAGTGTGTGGCCTTGACGTGACAGTTAGCGCGAAGGCTCGTCTAACATGGTGGTTTTGTTACAGTCAAGGGGGATTCAACTGCTTAACAAACTTATTTGTATTTCGTCGGCCGGGTAACGGGAAACCTACGAGTTATGTGATGCGTAGGGTGAGCGGGGGCGGATGATGTCAACCTATGTGGTTCATCCATATGTTGGCTCAGTCCGGGTTTAACGGTCTATTGAAAGGTCTGCCGAAGTAGCAGTTAAGCGTTAGGTTGGCTCATGGAACAGCTCCGTACCAGGGAGTGAATGTAAATTGCCCAACATTGAAGATATGAAAAGTCGTTCCGTAATCCCCAGTTGTTCTTCGACCTGTGTTCACCAAGGTCTAACTTATCCGGCGTCATCACTAGTATAGGGATTGATGAGTCGTGTTCCAGAGTAGTCCAGATTGCTATTTCTGAGGTCGATGGAAGACAATTGGAGAACCCGTGGGATGCACTATACCCGAATGAGCGATCAACTGTGGCAAATTTCTCAGTTGACAAAAGTGTCAGAGATCCAATAAATGGACATGGACCTGGATGCTGATGTAGCAACGTCAAGCGAATGGCATTTTGATTGAAGACCTGAGGGGGAAGCCAATGAACGGTAATGCCTGAATACAGCGATCTAGATGTGCCGTCGCTTTACCACCAGCAACTGGTGGCTTCTAGTGTTTCACTCCGAAAGCATCATAGATAGTGAGAAATTACGTCATGTGAATTTAGCGCTGATTCACAGACATCTCTCCATGTAGGATTGCTAGGTAATCGTAGAAGTCTATAAAGGACGGCCATTCCCGCCTAGAGAAAACTCTACTTTGGTCGTCTAGATCTTAACTTTTCTTCCACCAATACCACATTTTCAAAGTGTCCTCTTTATATACACACATACAAAGTTTGCCATCTACCAAGGAATTGAATCCTTCCATATTGGCTTCTTTGTTTTACCTACTTTGAATAGCTACAACGCATTTGAAGTCGGCAATTATTCCGTCTATTGTGTAGACATCGACTTTTCAACACACAATCCTCCTGTCACTTGTGACCGCGGTTAACCTTGCAAACTTGAACGTCAAGTATCAGCTGTTGCATTACTCACCTACCGTTTCTGCTACCAGCAATTTCAGCTGCATATCGAAAAAAGATCAACTTGTAAGTTTCATTGTGTCATTCATTGAGTTGACTCATTTCAACATTGTCTTCAAGTTCCATCTAACATCGCATCAAAAATACAGAAGAACACATTTCACAACCTCCAAAACCTTGTGCAACCTAATCTCTCGGTTGTTCAAAATGTCCGACGACGTCCCTCCCGGTTTTCAGGGTACTGACCCTGCCTACGACCTGATGCCCCGCGAGTCAGAACCCGAGATGTGGGCCCCATTCATGATACGGAGAGGGTTCTATGAGAGAGAACTCAAGGAACCCGAACCCGAGCTATGGCTTCCCCGCGCAATCTTGGCTTTTGAAACCGAGCATCTTATTCAGGATACCCCGATGGATATTGAACCCAATGATATCGCCCGAATGGAAGCCGGTGAACTTAAGGAGTTCCTGGATGATACGGTTGTATACCACAATCTCATGCATGCTAGATATCGCGAAATGGTTATAATGAGTCGGCTTCTTCCGAGCATTTACGATTCATCTCAAGCCTCCAACTCTCAGGATAAGACCGCCGTCGAACTTCAATTCCTCAAAGAGTACCCAGGTGATTCAGAATCCTACGATTTCCCTATGGATGAGTTTCCCCGGCAACTCGATGCCTTCCACCAGCGAGCTTACAAAGCTCAAGCACATTGCCGCCGGATTGTGGAGACCATCAACCAAATCTTGCCGATAAAGTCTGATGTCTCTAGCATGAGTGAAGAACAACTTAACCAGCTCCTGGAGGCCATCCCTGAGCCATCGGAGTCTCGGCACAAGGTTGGCACCTACGTCAACGGGACGTTCTTTTTCATGGGTCCAACTCCCTCTCCGTATTCTGTCGCGGTTGATTACAATGGAGGTGTGCCCCCTGGAGAAGATGAGGTGCTTTTTTGGAAGCGGGGTTCAAATATCCCCCGATTCCCATAGGTTTGTGTGGATGCCCTTGGTGTTGATACTCATTTGACTATGGGATACCGGAAATTGACGGGAAACTTGAGGATGGATCCAGATGCTAGTGCGCCGAGGGACAGATCACAAAATAGAGTGCAAGAAATTATCCCATGATTATGAATGTTGTGCGATCATTTATGCACATGCATATCTCTGGCATAACGTGTCACCATTTAGGATCACATCTTGTCAGGCAATGCCCCTCATTTCCCATAAAAGTAGACTGAAGGATTAGTCCAACATGAGCATGGGTTTTTGATATTTATAAATGGCCTCTTTCACGTTGTCACTACAAAGCGTGTTGAACAGAGACAACAGTACATTGATGTCTAGTCTTTTTTGCTGTATTTCAATAATTGGACGGCGCGATCGAAGACCATGTTAGACATACAAGATATACACTTTGAATTATCATTTAGCATATATGCATTCACTTTCAGTACTACAACTGGACAAGTAAAGTATCCATAAGATGAACTCTTCCGTCGATAATACTAACTATTCTAGCCTCCGGCGGGTCTTGTGCATATAAAGCCCAACAACAATTTTGGCGAATCATGCGCCGAGTATAAGTCCCGGGCTCTTACGGAAGAAACTGCCGGTCAAAATTGGTGTCCGTCATGCGTCGCTACGTTCCTCAACTTTAGCATCGTGAATGGGTGCAAAGACTGCAAAGATGAGTTTTACCAAAGAAATGTCTTGCGCGGCTTCGATGGAAATGGAGATCCCATCTACACTCAAATACAACCTGAAAGTCTCTCTGGAACAAGAGAACTCAAGTGGTGGTTATTCGGGGATCCAGACATTCAACGACTCTACACTGTCCCAAGAGTGCCGGACCCGGATGGACTTCACCCGTGGGCTTTATACTCGGATAATACAGACGGCAAAGGACTAGAAAAGCTAGGATTGACCCCCGGGTGTCCGCTGTGTTTTAACCGCGCACTCTCTCTATTACGGGGGTTACCCAAGATGTACAACATTGAAAGAAAGCTGGCGATCAAGTCTTCTATGCCGAAGATGATATATCGACTTACTCAGAAGTTGGTGGCAGCTCCCATAGGCGAATGTCTTGTCGCTTTTTTGTGGAATTGTTACTTCGAGGGCGAGTCTGATTCGATATGTATACCCGGTGGGCCAGTCGAGGTCTTCAAGCCATATATCCAGGAAAATAAAGTTTTCGTCAGTGACCATCTGAAGATCAATCCGGTGTTTTTGAAGGGGGAACTTGACAGAGCGTTCCAAGTGTGCTTTTCAGCTAAGTCACTTTGGCAAAAGGAGTCGAGAATCAGTGAGTAATCAATTGCCATGTCAGTGGTGCTAAACTAACCTAGTGTATAGTTTTCCCCTCGTCTTTTCGGCTCATTGATGTGAATAGGCGATGTGTAGTGAGGATCGGAAATCATCATGTCAAGTATTCGGCCATCAGTTACCGATGGGATCTCAACGATAAAAACATGTTGACCAAAGAGAACGAGCCTGATTTGCTAAAGCCTGGCTCGTTGTCTCTCAGTAACATGTGTCGGACACTATACGATTGCATGAAGTTAGCGCAACAACTTGACATCCCGTACATCTGGATCGATCGATATTGTATTATCCAGAGCCATCATTTCGAAAAGGCTGAGCAGATTGATGCTATGGGAAGCATCTATGCCAACTCGTGGCTGTCCATCATGTGCGCTCTAGAACAAGACATCCACTCAGGGGTTTATGGATACAGTCGAGACTTTGTTCGACAGTTTTTCATGCCTGACGCACGCTCAATCGTGGGAACTTTCTACCAATGGACTTATTCTGATTATGAATACGGCCCTGATTGGGCAACCCGTGGTTGGACATTACAAGAAGAGTATCTTTCGCCTCGACGTCTTTACCTCACGGATTTCAGTATTGTATGGGACATCAATAATCTAGCCACGCCATTCCACCTTGCCGCACTGGGCTTTCCAATACGTCCCCAAAGGCCCGTCCGCTGGAATACCTCTGGGCCTCTCACAGCGGCACTAAGCGCCTACGTCGGTCGATCACTTAGTTATCCAGAGGATAGAATCAATGCCATTTCCGGGCTATTAAAAGCCTGGGGGATCGAACATCTTTATGGTGTTGACACACGAAATATCAGACGCAACCTTATGTGGACGGCATATGAGTCGTTGACCACAGAGTGTAGCCGTGTTGAATACCCTACGTGGTCTTGGGCTCATGAATTTGAGAAAGCAGGCTGGTCCCGCAGACTTTCCAGTTTCAAGGCTGGGAGGAAATGTCCGGTATTACATTTTCTGACACCCATGGCCAAGCGAGTGTCTCTCATTCGACGAATGGGATTAACGAGAGAGTTCATGGAGTGTTTAGGACCGATGCATATGATAGTTCTTACCAGAAGCCCTTCTATCTCACGACGTAATAGGATGGTCCATCGTCATGCTGACACCTTTAGCCAAGGTCCAAAGTCTTTCTTTATCCGTTTTTCAACGGAAATGTATAACTCTGCGGCTGGGGCAAAGGCGGATATCTTCGATCTTGCTGTTAGACCAATCACTACGGAACAAAGCCTTGCCAATTGCAATGTCGTCCATGTCAGGCGTGTCGGCGGGAGGAATCATGGGGGCGTAGTACAAGATCATCCATCAGCCCTATACCGTGTTGCATGGCTTCGACCTATGGCTTTGCAGAGTATAACACTGCTTAAGGCCTTTCGTCTCCGACTCTATTCTAAACGGAACGGCTATGGGGGTCGTAGGCGACTCAGTAGTCATATTTATGGAGCATATACTAAGGTTATGGAAACTTTCGATCAAGGACGTGCCTGTGCTATGTCTGGCTTAGCTAGGAAGTCGAAAGGTTGGAATACAGGAGTGAAGGCGCGACAGCATGTTGGTGGGGCGTATTACGGTCGCGCTTCTCGGGCGAGTCATCCGTTGTATCAGACTTATGTGATACATTGATTCTAGTTTTTTGAGGGAGGGTGACCTTAGACACTAATGTATCCCATAAATATTAAACTACTCATCTAACATGATGCAAATTACATATATCTGCGTAGTTGCCAGCCTTTGGTGACGTCAGTGCGGGTGACGGACTGGGAGGCATGAGCATACCACTGCGCCGAAGAAGTGGAACCTTTGGACTTTGTTTTTAGTACATGTTCTACCAGGCTCTATATAGGACGCACGTCCGGACATTCTTATACAGTGAGCAGCGGACACCTAGTGAGCAGCCATCAGACAGGGCAGCAGCTGACACTCTCATCAATATAGTATCAAAGTCACAGTTCAGTCACTAAAGATTCAACAACATTCATCATGCTATCTATACAAACGTAGTACTCAAAGCAGCCTCTAAACTAGCTACAGTGAACCTCACTCTCCACCCTCCAAAACGCCCTCCGCAAACTCCACCAAACCAACGCGTCTCGCCACCTCCAAATTCTCTTCAACCCTCAAAGCCCAAAGAGCCTGCAAAAGACAATCCGCCAAATCATCCGTTTTAGTCCCTCTGTTCTTACGGTGTTGTAGTCTCGCCAGCATCTGTTTATACTCCTCCTCCACCTTAAAGTCCTTCTTTGACGCCTTCCCCTCTCTAATTCTCTTTTGTCTAAGTCTCGCTTCCTTCTGAGACTCTACTTTCGCCGGATCCACCAGTTCCATCTCCGTAGATTCCACGGGACTCTCGGGTTCCAACTCCGGGACGAATTGGCCGGCGGCCGGGAGAGCGGCAGGACTGAGATCTATGAGGTTTTTCTCGAGCCAGGTTGTTATTGTTTCGATGCGGATTAGCTTTGTAGCTAGTTTTGTAGCTCCGGCGGCTGCGATGTGGGCGCGCGTGAGGGTCGTGGAACCATCGAGGTCTTTTACGTCGGAGATTATCTCCTCGAGAGTCTGTTTTCGATTACGTTTCTT
Source organism: Huntiella decipiens (assembly GCA_003032515.1). Lineage (NCBI taxonomy): Eukaryota > Fungi > Ascomycota > Sordariomycetes > Microascales > Ceratocystidaceae > Huntiella > Huntiella decipiens. The sequence continues at coordinate 41,980 of NETU01000036.1, read as the reverse complement.
TTTGGGTGTTGTGGGTTCTTCCTCTTCTGATTCGACAGTCTTCTTCTTATTCTTTTCCTTTTGCGTCTTCGCAAGTGTATCTTCGTCACTAACCTCGGGGGCTGGACGCTTCGATGGTGGAATACCTTCACTCTCTTTTCTCCTCATGAACTTGATAGGTCTCCTAAGGATAGCCTGTTCCACAGCCTTTTCAAAGTCTCGGACCCAGAAGTTAGATAAATTCATTGAATTCGCCAACACAGTCTCCGGGAAATTCTTCTCTCCAATAATCTTCAGTCCCTGAAGTAAGGCGTCAAGCCCGATTTCCAGGGCATTTACATAGATTGTCATCGGGGCAACTAATTGGCCAGTGCCACTAAACCGTTGATGTTCGATAAGTACCGCTTTAAGTGATGGGCCTTCCTCCTGTATCAACGGCATTAGGATATCCCGAACAACGTGGACAGCGAGGGTTGGAATAGCTTTTATATCCATAGCGAGTGTGACGACGTCTTCTGGCTTAATGTCCTTGGTACTAACAACGCCCTTCTTGGCGTGATTCTCCCTTTCAATCTCTTTAACCAATACACCAAGGTCATACTTGGTCCACATCTTAATCCGTGGTTTCCCACCCCAAAGCGGTCTTTCCACGCTATCGACCGTTTCAACCCCGGCAGATCCGTCATCAGCAACTTCAACCACACAGATACCAAAGTTTCGAATGCCCATATCAATAGATATAACAGAGCGTCTATAAACCTCGGGCTTTTTCTTCTTGCTCGTAGTAACCTCTTTAGGCCTCGCTAGTGGTCCTGGAAATACAAGTGAATTTTCAATCTTTGACTGGAGAGCCATCTTGGTTCCCTGTTTATATAAACCTAAATGGAAGGCGATAGTTTGGAGTTGTTCATTTTTCAACTTCATAATCTCGGTGGGAAGGTTAACGGGTGGCACGACCACCTTAGGCGACACAGGCTTTTTCAATTTAGTCTTCTTTGAAGTAGTCTTTTTAGGGGCAGCCTCCTCTGCAGCAGTCTTCTTTGAAGTAGTCTTTTTAGGGGCAGCCGCTTCCACAGGAGTCTTCCTTGAAGCACGCTTCTTAGAAGCAGCCTCCTCCACAACAGCCTTCACCGCATCAACCACTGTCCTCCTTGAAGTAGCTTTCTTAGGAACAACAGCCTCAACCGCAGTCTTCGTCACAGCAGCCGCAGTCTTCCTCGAAGTACTCTTCTTAGGAACAACGGCCTCAACCGCAGTCCTCGCCACAGCAGCCACAGTCTTTCTCGAAGTCCCCTTCTTAGGAACAGCCACCTCCACAACAGCCTTCACGGCAGCAGCCACAGTCTTCACTTTAGGTGGCATATCGACGTGTGTAGTATAAAGAGCGTGAAAAACGAGTGAATTGCAACCTCTCTTGCAGTCATATACACTACCACCCAAAACAGAAATCAACCAAGGCTCGAACAGACCTTGATATCAACTTCAGACTAATAGCCAAAAAGACAACCGACCACACAACAAAAAAAAAGAGTGGAAACAAACATGCACTGAAGGAACAAACCTACAGCAAGGAAAAGACAATGAGGAAGAATTCCAGTGTAACATTACCCCACAATCATATGTCAAAACCCTAACGAAGTGGACAATGGCGGTGACATCAATGCAAGGGATGACATGTTCTCCAAATTCAAGTTGAAATACAAGTGTTGATAAAACAAAACCAGAGATGAATATTGAAACGAACCCAAAAAATAGAAAAAACGCCGACTAATGCTAAAGATTGTACCTAATACAAAGGAAATAAAGAGATTAGAGCTCAATTGACTATGGTCAAAGGCTCAAACTTTTACTCGTAAATGCATACCCCAAAAATAACGCCAGATGAAAACACAAAAACAGATTTACAGTCACACTTAAACGCGGGGGGCGACGTCACTGTAGGTCTCCTCAACCACAGGCTCGACGGGTTCGTCGGCAGATACGGAAAGAGGGGTCTTCTCCTGAGGAGCCTGAGTCTCTTCCTCATCGCCAAGACGGATAGAAGCAGAGCCACTCATCCTAGAAAGCAAAATCGTTAGTCTACTATTTAAAGATGGGAGAACAAAAAAAGAAGGGACATACCAGTTAAAGACAGAGGCAAGGGTACCAACAGTAATCATGGAGATACCGAAGCAGCATGAGATCCACAAGACAACGCGGACAACCCAAGGAAGAGATCTCCACGAAGTCGCCATATCTTGGACATCGAAACCCTGAGCACAATCGTGGTGCTTCTTGCCATGTGGGTAGTGACCGTGAGGACCACCACAGTGACGGCTTCCGGCGGGGGTAATAGGATCAGCATAGTGAATCTCATGAGCAGCGGCATTTGCGGCAAAGGCCTTCAAGTACTCGTCGGTAGTCGAGCTATGGGGCCGATGAACCGGAAACATGGGAGCTTCATGACCAGTAGGGAATCCGGCGATCTTGGGAGTAACGAGAACTGGAGTGACCTCTGTGACTGAAGCTTCGGGAGTAATGACCTTGACAATGGGGGTCAAAGAAGCGGCGGCGGCAGCAGCGGAAGCGGTTTCCTTCTCCTCCTCGGGGGTAGGGTTCATTTCAACGTCCCAAACGTTGGGATTCTTGTGGAGCCATTCGTCCTTGATGTACTGGGGGATTTCCGGGTTCCGAAGCAGAGACTCTGAGATATCGGAAATGGTGATTGGAGTAGGAGCAGCGGTGGCAACAGCGGCCAAAGTAAGAAGAATCGAAGTGAAACGCATTTTGAATGTTTTATAGCGTAGTTGTGAGTTATATAAATGAGAATGTGAAGATTAGACTGAGATGCAAGGCGCGGAGATGCGAATATTTATAGAAGTGATGGTGGAAAAGATGCAGAAACCAGTGACAAAATCGAAAAAGGTAAGTCGCACTAAATGGACAGTTCGAGATGGATTAAGGTTTTGAGTGAAAAAATAAGCTTCGACAGTGGTGGATGGGACAAGTAAAAGCTAAACGTCACAGACGAAAGCAAAAATTCAGCTAAAACAAGGGAAATATATAGCTGTCGATGATGATGGTGTATGGATTATAAAGAGAAGAGGCAAATAAATGGCAATGCACAGCAAAGGTGGTTCAAGGCAGATTCAAGAATGACTGATGATCAGGAAGTTGTTGGGAAAAAAGTATCCAGCACATCACCAAGTCAGCCGGGAAAAGGTGACCCAATATATACCAAAATCTTTAGAACCCGGGCTTCGCTTTGTCGAGTCCGTGACGGCAAGTGCATGAGAAAGAGGAGGAAACACCCCCCTCCACACAAACCACCTTCTACGTCGACCCGCAAACAAGCTTTACTTGGTTATAAAATGGGCAAGCACTAACGAATGAGGAAATAAAAGTAGTTGCATTAAAATGCTAAAAAAGGTGTGCGAGCGATAAAACAAGGTGTAAATAGAACCCCTGAAAGAAAAAAAAAAAAACAAGAACCCAACCCATGAGGAACTAACGCTGGTCCAAAACAGGAAGTCTCCGTTCTTTTTTCATAGTCATGGTCATTGCAAATCAGCCTAGGAGGGTTAGATCACACTAAACATAGTTAAGCATCACCAAAAATACATTTTACGCTTCATTAGAAGATGTGGACGAATTGTAGTGTATGTACACACAGAGCCTTTTTTTTCTCTTATTGTTTACATACACTCACACATATTAGCACTGACGTACATACGTCCTGGCGTAAAGCCAAAGCTTGAACGTTTTGAGAAGGGAGGGATGTTTGCTTTCGCGAGACTCAAAGGTTTTGCGTATCTAGATGCTGGTCATCCATTCTCGATTAAACTTTCCGTTTGGATTTTCAATCACACACATTCACATATTCAAACCAACACATGTACTTTAAGACTTTAAAAATGTATGTACTTTGAATCCACAAATCACACACATCAAAGGACAATCCAGGGACTCTATTTCACTTGTCTTCTCCCTTCCATCGTCTTTCCCTTTTCCCTGGCTCGAGTGTCTGCGCCTCAAAGCCTAGACTACTCTGATTTTTAAGCGGATACGACCTGATCATACTGAAAATATCCCATGGAACACTCTTATTCTCATGAACCATTCATCGGAATGCGGGATGTCCACCATGCAATAGAGAAAACAGGGCCACTGTCTTTCACTCAGCCAGTCAAAATCTGGACAGCCCTGATGGCCAGTCTGTGTGGTGTGGTGTCAACCCTATAGCCATACATAGCTACAATATATACTCCGACTTGTCCGACTGAAACCCTACATCTGCATACATGATTCTCCAACATGACATTCGGTATTTCCCATCAGGAACTTTGACAGCTGGGCGACAGGGAAGGATGGATTCACATATGCCTTTGTGGTCAGTTTAAATGGTATACTTACTGATTTGTACTGCCGTCTCCCTTCCACTGCTTTAGACATCAGGCACAAGTAGTAATATCAGGAACTTAACAACCAAGAAATCAGCGATTAGTAGAACTTTGGCAGTTTGATTTGTCGTATTCCGCGGAAACCCGGGTACCCGCAGTCTGCCGATTAGTGTTTGCCTTTTATGCAGAAATGGACGATTTCTTACTTTACAGTTGCATATTGTCTCTTGTCTTTCCCGTTGTCTCCTTTGGTTGATCCATCCTAGATGTTCCCATAGCCCGTGCAGGTGGAAAGAAGACATATCTTGCTGCCTGTTTCTCGGCCCTATATCATGATGTACATTCACTGCCACAATGAATACGAGATTTTGTGAATGTATGTATTTAGATCACCAGTGAGGGAGGCGGGGAAATGCACTCACCGCTCACCTGGGAGATACGAAAAAGAAGTGGAAAGTGACGATCCATACTAGAAAAAAAAAACCAGACGTAATAGGTTTTCTGTAAGACATAAGATAGGGTTATGCTACATGACTAGGGTATCATACATTTTAGACTATCACGATTGCCCGACTAGGACTAGACAAGGCCATCTACTTTAGCCGCTACAAAAGCTGACGCCACACATGTCATAAAGTTCGTGATAAACCATGGGCTCAGTAAAAAAAGCCGTCTTACAAAAAAAGATCTGGATGATCGACAGTCAAGTGGTGATCAGATCACGGAGTATTAAGAAACAACCGACTAACATAGTCCGACAATGTAGACCTCACCAAGTCTAACCGAGGCCGACCATCACCGACAGCGGGACAACCAAACATCCCAGTGTAAAACACAATGGCGTAGAGGCGTAGAAAAGAAATCTCACCATGGTTACGAAATCTAGATGTTTCGGACGCCGAGACAGGGCGCCATGATGATTTTCTGGCAGATTTTCCAAAGGTAGCTTTGTTTCACGGTACATGGTGACGTTCTCAGGGCGTAAACCGACTGGTCGACGAGCATCTAGATGATGGATAACAAGACTTGGCGTTTTGAAGATGAAACAGGTGGGCAGGTGGGTTCTTTGGGCTTCTTAGAGTCATCCAAACCTGATACAGCGGGGAGGTCTGAGGCTGTAGGGTTTGTATAGTGTTTGGCGAGATACAATTGTTTAGGCGCGTGCGTTGAAATGTACAACATGGTGCTCTGACGTTGAGGGTTACAACTTGTAAATTACCCATCACAAACAATCATCACGGGCTTTTCCGATAGGGCCATATTTGTTTAGCTGACCGTGATTGATTGATTGATTGATTGGTTGATTGATTGATTGATTGATTCTGTCTGTCAAAGAAGAATATATGAATAGCTTGAATGGCGATAATGCCATTGAGCATGTTATCTCTTAATAGACAGGTCTTGGCGTTACTATTAAGTTTCTTTTGGGATTCCTTTGACAATTATTTGAGCAAGTTAGACTTAAAGAGACAACACGTGCCATAATCTGGTTTAATTGATCCAACAAAAAACCTCCATCATGCCATGTTTAAAGCATTTTCTTTACCCGACTAACCTTAAAGTACCAACTAAACCCTATTTGTACATTTCCCCGGAAATATCAAGACAAACTTGTATTCCTTATGTCCATAGTTGTCTTAAGTCTATGTATGGTATGTACCCCACTTGACTAACATCGATTTTCTCACCGGCCACGATCTACATGTCATCGCCCCATGGCGTGTGTCGTGGATTTTTTTCCTTTCCATTTTTATATGTCATGAGCCCGCCCGGCTTGGCTGCGGGTCGGAGACATTTATCTGGGTATTACTTGATGGCCCAAGCAAGAAGGATTCAATCTCACTAATCCGAGCAATCCGTCTACAACCCGACGTCAGCCCTGCATATGTATGTAGGCACCGACAAATCAAAGGTTTATTACCAGAAATCATAATGACCAGTCATTAGACAAACAAAAAAAACTGTAAACGCCCGTGTTCAATGGAGAGTGCTCTATGGCCAGATGAAGTTCAAAGTAATACTAGGGACCCCAGAAGAGGAAATTATATCATCCATCACTCACCGAAACCGTCACCCATCATGCTCCTGACAGCCGTCGCCAGCTGCCACTTTAAGCTACCAATTCAAGCTCAACGACAAACCTGCCAACAAACACCAAAAACCTCCATCACCACTTTGCGACAAGCCCCGGCCCACCCCCCGTACCCCGTCGCATGGCCCCACAATCACTCGACCCGTCGTCCGCCCGAATGGCCAACCCACCCGTCCCCCAACCAACACCGGAATCACCGTCGTCTCTCCCAACATACCCACCTCCACCACTAACACGATCCTCGACGGCCCCCGGCTTGATTCACGCCCCGGTACCCACCCGGTCGCATTTGTCGCCGGATGACGCGCGATATGCGCCTGGTGGAGCATTGTTGGAGGTGCGCGCGGCAGAGGAGAAGGGGAGACGGGGGAAGGCCGTTGCTGGAAGGATATTACATCATAGTCGGACGAGAAGGAGGAAGAAGGAACGGAAGTGGAGGAGGTTATTGTGGGTTCAACAATCTTGTGAGTTTGCGTAGACGGGTAGCCGGGGAGTGCATATGGCTAATTGCTAACTGCTAACTTTGTAGACCCGGATAACTATACCGACCAAGACACCTTCCTCGAGTCTCTTCAACGGAACCCGCGACTTAAGCCCTACGAGTTCTGGCCTTTAATAGCAGACTGTACCGTTATCGTCCAACACGTCTGTACCGTAATAATCTTCATAACCTCCTTCATCGGGATATTCCAAAACCGCTTCTCCCCCTCCCACGTCTTCATAGCCAGCACTCTCGCCACTATAATCGGCTGGCTAATCTGGGAAGGATGGGCCGCCGCCGAGGAACTCGAAGAAGATGCCCTTTTCGCCCAACCAGGCATGACCCCATCCACAGCTCCCACCACCGACCCCACCACCGCCACTCCCGAAAACCAAGAGACCCCGACCGGCACCGCTACCGGAACTTCCGGTAAACGCGTCGTCAGTACCCGGAGACGAAGACCCACCATGATTAAAGGAGCGGCCGTGCGGCCTCCCGTCCCGGCTATCAACACGGGTTCTCCCTTGTCAACTACGCCTCTCTCTGTCGCATCTCCATTGACGCCTTCTGTGCCGGTATTCTCACCGTTGTCTCCGAATGCGCCTTCGACTCTTCTTGGGTCACATCCACATCTTGGGGCGTTGCATCATGGCGGTGCTCCTGCGGGCGCAGGTAGTGCGTTTCCACTGTCGCCTATGGCTGGCGCTTTTGATGCGCCTGTGCCAATTGAGGAGCCTAGGAGTACACGGCGGATTGCGACCATCAAGTCGGCGATTCTGATTTCCTTCACCTTGTTAGGATTGTCACCTATTTTAAAGTCTCTAACTAGGTCGACTTCCAGCGACAGTATCTGGACCATGTGCTTCTGCCTACTGGCCATCAATGTATTCTCCTTTGACTACTCGGGTGGTCTCGGGACTAAATTCCCCGCCTCGCTTTCTACAAACGCCGCTCTAATGGCGTCTACTGTGCTCGCAAGTCGTCTCCCTTCAACCTTTGAAGTATTCTCCCTCACGCTCTTCTCAATCGAGGTATTCGGTCTCTTCCCCGTGTTCCGTATGTACGCCAGACATCGGGCCTGGGGTTATCATGTCGCCTTAACAGTCGGTCTTGTTCTCGGGGCTGGAGCATGCGTAGGTGTTGTTTCTGGTCGTCCAACGGAGACTGCGTATCATGCGGTTTTGGGAGCGTGGGGTGCTAGTGTGGTTGCGGCGGTTGCCATGGGTGGATGTAGTTGGTGGTTAATTGGGTTACAAAAGTACAAGAATGAGATTTATGGGCCATGGGATCCGGCGAGACCGATTATTATCAATCGGAGATATTTGGGATGAGTTTTTGTATATACACGTGTTTAATGAATCTTGTGTTTTTAGAATGAAGCTGTATTTTATACTTGTGATGGTGGGTCTTGGTGTTTTTCCTTATTTGGGAACGTAGCCTTGTCTGGATTAGCTAGCCTTGTGGTAATGCATAATTCATCGTCACACATGCCATCTAAACCAGCGAAAAAGAATTCCATCGATTTCCGTCAATCTGATGTCTAAATCCCCCGAAACCATGTCCACCGAACCACAAATCAGCACAACCGACGAGCCCCCGGCCATCCCCACCGCGGAAACATACGGTGGTTATTCGCGCTTTGAAGTGGAGCTCGAGGTACCGATTTCCCACGCCCCGCTACACCCGTATAAATTACTAACAAAACCTCAGTTCGTCCAATCGCTGGCTAACCCCGCCTATCTAAACCACCTCGCGTCACAAAAGTACCTGGAGAAACCTGCGTTCGTGGCATATCTTAAGTATCTTATGTATTGGTCGCGGCCTCCGTATCTTCAGTATCTTACGTATCCGGGGCCGACGTTGCGGAATCTGGAGCTGTTGCAGACGGAGAGGTTTAGGCGGGATATTTTGGCGCCTTGGTTGGTGGAACCTATGCTTGAGGAGGGGAAGAAGGCGGCGGTTGAGTGGCATAAGAAGGATTGAATTGCGTGGTTGGTATGAGATATGAGATTTTATTTTGGAACCTGGAAACGCCGTGCTATATGTATATGCTTCTTTCTTGAATCAAACCCATCATCATCTTGATATGTGATTATACCCATTCTAACCCTCTCCATCGTAGAATCCTCTAGTTTTCTCTCCACCGGTTCCCGCACGACATACACTATCCCTTCGTTAGCAAGCCATCCTTCTACTCCCCTTCGCGATACTTAAAACAAACCTTAAAGAAACTCGTCATAGGCTCATCAGCCGAACGAATCTGCACTTGGAAGAAAGCTGCCTCAACACCATCACATCCATCCTTGGGACACTGCTTCTCAGTCTTCTGCGCGTGATCCCATGCACCAGGGCCACCAAAGACATCTTCCTTCTCTTGTCTCTCGAACTCGTGACGCGAGTAGACGGGCCGGACAATGGCGTGTACGTATGGGCATGTCCGACATTCAAGACGGTTGCGGCCCTGGACGATGGCCACGGAGAGGATATTGGCACATTGCGGGCAGACTACACATGTTAGTCACTAGTTTCTCTCAAAATTCAAAGAACCACTTACAGACAAGCATTTTGATTGATATACTAAACACCCTTCATTCAAACATCTTCAATATCAAACTCCCCATCCATCCCAAGCCATCTTCAAATTCTCAAATGTCACCAAACTTATGCCCCACCACGTGCAGGGTTAGGGTCCCCCATATAACAGCCCAATCGGGAAATCCAACATCACCTTCCACGATGTGTGTGACGCCTACACAAAGAGGACAAACCAGAAGAAAGCAGAATCGGGTGGAAAATGCACAAAAACAACTGCAACCTTATCGTAAGCATCTGTCAAAGACCCAGTGTCTACCCGCCAGCCGTGCCAAGCGCCACAACAGAAATCTCAATGACGAAGGAATCCCGTATCCGCGAGAATCCCTTCTGCAGTCCATGTATCACCACCCACCATAGGGCCTTGGGTTACCACCGAAACAACCCCCTCCCTCCGATAAATAACACCAACAAGCGAGCTCGTTTCATCTCCACGACCTCCTCATCTCACCGTCTCACTCGTCCCAAAATCACCGCACTATACCTCCCGCGTGAAGCAAAAACAAAAGGTCGCTTTCCTCCGCCTGCTGTCAATGGTACTATGCCCTCGGAGAAATTCCTTGTGCTTGTGTCCCACGTGTGCACCTTCCTTCTCTTTGCTTCTCCATCTACCTATCTCTCAGAGACCAGACGGAAGTCACCAAGCCAGGCAGACCACCCTAGAATCATTATAAACAGAAGGCACAACACCTAACGTGATTCCGCCTGTTTGTCTACCTAAGTTTGACCCGTGAGAGAAACAACACACGCAGGTAAACAACCCAACGGAACTGCTAAGCAAAAAAAATCTTGCACCTTCTTTTCATTCCGTTTCGGTTTGCTTATGAAGTAGTTTGAGTGTTTTGTATTTTGCAGTCAGACTAGACGGAACATCAGCCTTGTTTTGTTTTCCTGTTTCTTTCCAAACCATTGAGGATATTTTCTTCTTCGTTCTTTTCTTGTTTTTCTACCCTTTTCTTTTTTTACTTGTCAGATCCATCACGAGTGACAAAATGAAGATTTCTACTGCTGTTATTGTTGCTGTTGCCACGACTGTTATTGCTGGTCGTTGGGATGGCGTCCCCCAGTGCGGTGTAAGTAGTGATGACGACACTAACGGACAGAGTACCTAACTAATATCATCATGACAGGTCCAATGCATCACTTCCGGTGTCGAACGCATTGGCTGCGATATCAACGATAGAGAATGCCCCTGCACCGAAGACAACCAATCCAAGCTAGCCTCGGACCTTGAAATGGTAACTCACCACAAATACATGTCCCAAGCCGCTCATCAAAACTAACGTCATGATGCATTAACCAGGTAAACTGTCTCACCTACGCCTGCAACCCCACCGACATCTCCGATACCATCTCTGCCGGTAACAAGCTCTGTGCCTCTGTAAGCGGGTCCACCAGCACCACCACCACCAAGTCTGTCAGTGGCACTGCTGCTAGCTCTGCCAGCTTGGCTACTGGCACTGGCTCGTCCAGTGGTAACGGTGTCCAGGGAACTGAGGTTAGCGGGGCCGTCAAGGTTGGTGCTGAACTCGCCATTGGCGCTGCTGTTTCCCTTTTGGGTTTTTTGTGGTAGATGGTCACTTTGACTGGGATGAGAATGATTATGAGACGGGACTTGTCGTGTGGGATAGTTAGACTTCAATATACGTAACAGGTTACGTCTGATTATCGTGTATTATATATAGTGCTTAAACATCAAAAACGTCACCGAGACCAACAACACCCTTTCTAATATCAACCAGATCCAATCTCCAGCCTTCCCAGTTCTTCAATCCCCGCTTAAGGTCTCTGACTCTCTCCAATCTAGCCTTTGCTTCCTCCTCTCTTGCCTTTCTAAACTCTTCTTCATCAAACGCCATATCGTCATCATCACTCAACAAACTATCATCATCATCCGCCCCTCCCGCAATGGCACTAAACCCACTCGCCAAAAGATCTCCCAACCCAGTCCCCGTAACCTTCCTCGCATGTCCTCTAACCCCCGCACTTCCCAAATCCACATCACTCCAAGAAGCGCCACCCTCCACAATACTCTTCTTCCTCTCCTTCCAAATGCCCCTCTTCAAATCCGAATTCTCCGCCTCCAAAGCCTGAATACGGTCCTGGAACGCCGCCCGGTCACGCGCGAGCAGGTCGTCAATGGAGTCGTTACTACTTGTTGATAAGGGGATCTGGGACGTTGATAGAGTGGGGTTATCGAGACGGGCTTGGAGGGATTCCTTTTCGGATTGGAGGGTGTCTTTCTCGTGGGAGAGGGATTGTATGCGGGATTCGAGGGATTTGATGAGTGCGGTTTGTGTGCTTAGTTTGCGGGTGAGGTCGGCGGTGGTGGATTCTAGGGTGCTGTTTGTTGCGCGGAGGGTGGATACCTCGGATTGGAGGGTGCTAAGTGTCCCTGCGGTGTCGGCATCAGTAGAGGAGGCTAACGCCTCTGTAAGGTTCTTTTCCGCCGTCGCCAGGGAAGCTTGTAACCTCTCAACCTCTTCCGTCTTCCCCGCCAACTCCGCCACCGACACCTCATGCACCTCCTTAGAAACGGTACTTTCCTCAAGCCCCGCCACCTTAGCCTGTAACGTCGACAATTCACTCTCCAGACCCTCCAACGTCGCCGTCTTAGCTTTCAACTCCTCCTGCAGTAACTCTGTGCCCACGCCAGCCGACAAACTAACCGAGGCACTGTTATGTCTTCTAGCGGTAACTTTCAAAGTATGCACCTCCCTCTTCAACGCCTCATTCTCCTCCTTCAAGTCCTCACTCCCCTCACCCTCCCTCAACACCTCCAACTCACTCTCCACCTTCCCGCGCACCCGTCTCTCCTCGTCCCGCTCTTTCACCGCCTCTTTCAACGCCCCCTCCAACTCCTCAATGCGCGCCAACTGCTTCTTATAGATTTCTCGGACCCCATCGGCCTCTTCATCGACAGTGGCGTCGGCTGAGCCGGTGCGGAAACTCAAGGAGCGCATTTTACTTTTCTCGGCTGGTGAGAGGGTTCCGGATTCAGGAGAGCCTGAGTCCCCTTCTACCTCGTCGGGCTTGTCCTCGCTAGTGCTGGGGTCCTCTTCCGACTTGGTTTCCTCCACGGGTTTCTCTGGCGATGGCTCTGGCGTTTCGGCTTCGGCTCCAGCTTCAGCTTCCTCCTTGGCCTTCTTCTCTCTCTTTTCCTTCTTGGCTTTCAGCGCTTGCGCCTATATGTTTGATAGCACGTTAGTATTTATACTTGGTTAATAATTGAGAACATGGAAACTGACCTTCTTGCGCATGGCAGCAAGCTTCTCGGCTCTCTCTTTGTCTTCCATTGTGCTTAATTTAACCGTATTTGGGTTGATATAAAGTTGATATAAACTGACATCGCAAGACGATAATCACAAGCTCCAAGCTCAATACAAGGTGGTAACATCCAATTAACCCTACTAAGCTTCAATAGAACTACCCTAAACCATCCAATTTAGGGTCCGCAGTGGCGGAGCCCAAAGTGCAATTATGCGTCATAGCCACTCCACACGTTAATCCACACGGCCATCACGACATTCACGAGTAACATCAAAACACTCTCGATAACCAAAGATATATTATAAAGTCCATAAAAGAACAGAAAAGACCACTACCTTATACCAAGATCACAAAAGCAAAACAACCAGGTCTTGCCCTCAAGCCAGCAACAGCAATCGACTTTCCGCAGGGATTCCACCGCGTTGAAAGAAACCGACCACCATCACAACCAAAGCCACACGCTCAACAAGCACATGCAGCCACCCAAGAGCTTCCCTAGCCATCCCCAACGACCGGCCTGGCCGCCAGCAAGCAAACACCAATACAACAGCAAGGCTGTATACAGATCAGCTTACATGGACGTTGATCGCCACGGCCGGCTAGCCGCTTACCGGGCGCTTAGAAACCGTGGATCTTGATGGTGTTGGGGTCCAGCTCCAAGCCGTCAGTCTTGTCAATCAAGAAGCTACGAACATCGTTACGCTGGTCACCCTGCAGCTGGATGACGTCGCCCATCTCCTCATCGTGGACAATGGTTCCGTTGCAGGCGAACTTCTTCTTGATGACCTTGAGGATCTTCTTGCGGTCGAATTGCGAGGGGAGGCCCTGCACCGTGGTCAACGTCTTGCGGCCATTGCGTTCTGTTTGATGGCGAGAATTCCGTTGGTTAGTTTTTGGGCCGTTTTGATTTTCTTCTTTCTCGCGGGGAAACGCAAGGCTGTGCCAATGTGCTGTTCATGGTGGGGGAAATCACGTACGCTGGATTCTGATGTGAATGTAATTCTGGGTCGCCTTGGTCTCACCAGTGTCTTCGTCGGCTTCGGCGAAGGGGTCTATTTCGAGTTAGCTATTGGCATTTATCATCGAGATCAACAAGGCTCTAGTCAATCAGCCTTCCTCTTCCTCAAAACGCACCGTAGGACTTGAGATTTTCGATAGACATAAACTCGGGTGTTTGGGGGTGATATTGGGAGCGAAGGTATTTTAATTAACAAAAAGCAGCGACAGACAAAGGCAAGTCTCGCTAGAAGAAATCAATCGAAATACGTGATGGTTAAACCAAGAAAAAAAAAGGAAAAAAAAGACTAAAAAGTAACAGAATCAAGGAAAATCGTAAAACAAAGTAGATTGTCCGTAACCCACTGTACCTACCTCCTCTATACGGCCCCTCCCCCCTCGGCAACAGCAGGAACCACCCAGAACCACTTCTTTCTTCCTTCCTTCCTTCCTACTTGCCTTCTTGCCTTCCTTCTTCTTATGCCAACGAGCCGCTGCCAAGTGGCGGCAGCGTGAGCCACCCAGCCTAGGCGGGGTCCCTAATCCACCGGCTTACAGGGGATCCCATGGAAGACTAGGGTTTGAGTGGTCCTGACTGGAGGATGGTGATTGGGTGAGTGGGTGAGGGGATATAGTGGTGTCACGTGAGGAGGTGGATCGCACCGACGATGGACCCTAGTATGACGTCGGCGGGGCACATGCCGGTGATGATGGAGGGGGCGAAGCGGGAGATTTAAGGAAACTTGTAGTAAGCAACGAGATGGCCGAGGGATATAGTAAAGGGCACCAACCGGTGCTGTCCGACACAGCATGGCCATGGCCAGTTGAAAGTGGAGAAACCCCGCCAGTTTGGACGCCTACGTTACACCAACCATGTTCATTCACGGCCGACATCTTCCTCCGCGTGATGAACAACTTCATCAGCAACCCCAACATTAACACGTCGTGGCTGTTCCGAGCGGACATATTACACGAGCAGACTGCCGCCCCGTTTACCACGCCGCCGGTTCTTCCCGGGGCAAAAAAGCCTTCGGTGGAACATGTTCCGCAGTTTGATGGGTTTCAAATCACCCGGGTGGTTGTGCGGAGGTTAATTCCCCGGAATACCCTACGAGATGACCCGATGGAACAGACGGTTCTCTGGTATGAGAAGGATGACGGGTCCCAACTTATCATGTACATACCCCACGGAGAACAAGATGCCCTCCCATTCTACCATCCCAATCTCCGCGCCCTATCGCACCTATACACGCCGACGCCCACCGCTTCATCACCCGATCTCGCCCGCCTATCAATCCACTATCTCCACTGGCACCCCAGCAACACATCCGACAACAAGCTCCAACGGACCGCGCTCTCCCTTCTCGCGGGGCTCGCCAAGCACGGAAAAGGCCAAGCGGCGGGGTACAAGAAACGGGTGCACCACGACCTAATAATCCCGCAACAGCGGACACAAAACCGCTACGCCGAGCTGAAAACCAAGTATGCCGCGCGGCTAGTCAAGAGCTGGCTCGAGAAGACTGATCCGACCAAACACGTCTTTGAGGATCTTGGTATTGCCGCGTTTTTAATCGAGTTGTGGGAGGACATGTATACGGCCAAGGGACTTCCATTCCCGGGGTTCATTGACATTGGCTGTGGGAATGGACTGTTAGTTTACATCCTCCGGAATGAAGGGTATCACGGAAGCGGTTTTGACGCCCGGTCGCGTGCCTCGTGGATTCCATACAGTGATCCGCCAAGCGACTCGCCGCCTCTCACCGCACAAATCCTCTTACCCACAAACCTCCTCTCCATGGAGAAACCCGCCACGGAAACGCCAACACACTCTGGTATCTTCCCCAAAGGAACATTTGTCATCTCAAACCATGCCGATGAACTTACACCATGGACACCCCTTCTGGCAGAACAATCACAGTGTCCGTGGATATCTATCCCGTGCTGTAGTCATAATCTCTCTGGTGATAAGTGGCGAGCGAATCCGCCTAGGGATAAGTCCAAGGGACACTCTGCTTATGCCTCGTTGGTAGATTGGGTTGCGCAGATTGCCGAGGCATGTGGAAGTGTCGTTGAGACTGAGATGTTGAGAATACCGAGCACCAGAAATGTAGCTTTACTTGGACGGAGACATAATGAGCACTGGAAAACCGAGGAAGAGTTACGGCATATCATCACAGAATTTGGAGGTGCCAGTGGCTACGAACAAAATGTCATGCAGCTGTTAAAAGGAGGGCCAAAGGGTCACTAACATAAAAAGGGAGCACTAAAACGGACACTATAGACTAGATTTGTAACAATATAATGTAAGACTAGAATAACCACTATTGGGAAGCCACTGGGAAGTCGCCACTATGAATGGGACGTCACGGCAAAAGCCAGTGAACGGTGACTAGCAAGCAGAGAGCCGGAAGAGCAGAAGCAGTAGTTGTACCAGCAAAGGCATTGGCTCTCGTATGGGCCTCGCCTAGAAAAGCCGCCGGACGGACTAGCACTCGGCATCCTCCAACGGGCTAAGAATAGCACGGCGTAGCAGACTTGTTGAAACAGGACGCAGCCGTAGATAGCTCAAAACACTATGACAGCTGAAAGAAAGCTGCAAGAGCATAACCTCATCAAAATACCCTTCGCCAAATCACTCCTTCCCGCGCTTATCACTAGGTCTCCGCCCAGAATAAGTTCCCTTCCCCTTAGACGAAGATCCACCACGAGAATCACCAATCTGACTCTGGAAGGCCGTGCTAATACTCTGGGCATCATCCTCCATCGAACGTCCATTGTTCCCCATGCGACCGCCACTCTGTACATAGCGATGGAACCGGTCCCTCTGCGTATTGTTGACGTTCTGCTGGTGCATGTGGCTAGCATGACCGTGGAAACCTCCGGGGCCACCCATGTTCAGACTGACGCCACCCTGACCAACTCCGTGGCCGCCGACAACCGAAGTGGCATCAGTAAACTCAGAAACGACGTCACTCTCGCCGGCAACACTGTCAGCAGGGCGAACATGATGACGGGCGCGGGGGACAGCAGGAACACCGGGGAGACCAGGCCACATCTCAGGGGCAAGTCCAGCTAACAGGTTGTTGTTGAATTTGAGGTTCATACTGGTACCACTGTAAATAGAGCCCTGGAGAGAAACATCATCGGGGATATATGACATCATCGAGCCCGTGTCAAAGTCCGAGTTTGTTCCGTAGCGAGCAATTCCACCCTGAGCATGGGTACCACTGGCACCACGAGATCCGTACATGCCATTGTTGGGAGCTGGCCCATTGTTGCGGGGACGGAAAGAAGGGCGCGGGCGGCTGAATTGCGTGTAAGAGATACGCAAGTTCGACAGAGGACCCTCCACCAGGCAGTTCTTGTCCTTGTAGTGGCTCAACAGACTATGCCAAAGTTCATTCTTGGTAAGGACCGAGGCATTTCCGATAATGACAAGACCGTATTTGGCACGAGTGAGGGCAACGTTGAGACGACGGGGATCAGACAAGAAACCAATACCTTGGTTGTCGTTGGAACGGACACAGGACAAAACGATCCAATCCTTCTCACGACCTTGGAAAGCATCGACTGAGGCGACCTCAACACGCTTATAAAGCTCCTTGTTGCAAGTACCAGTCGTCTGCATAGTAGTAACCAAGAAACTGCGCTGGCCCTCGTACGGGGTGATAACACCAATGTCTTGGGGCCGAACACCCTCCTTCAAGAAACGAGTCACAACCTTCTCGACGTTGGAAGCCTCGGTACGGTTGAGGTACGAGGTACCGGAAGCTGAAATCTCCTCATTACCACGGTTGACCCAGAACATCATGGGAGACTCCTTATCAGGCCAAGGGAAGTCAATGTCAGGACGAATGCGGGACTGGAAAGTGATACCGTTATGAAGGTCACCATCATAGAACATATTCGAAGGGAAATCCGAAAGACAAGGGTGCATACGGTACTGGATGTTGAGACGAATCGGGTTCATGCCAAGGTGAACAAGACGCTCAAATAGCGACTGGTTAAGACCGGCACGAGCAGCCATCTTGTTCATGATGACAGGACCCAACTGCTTGTGGTCACCGACAAGAACGACCTGCGTAGCTCCGTGAACGATAGGAATCAAGCACTCAGGCTCGGCAGACTGAGTAGACTCGTCAATGAGAACATGACGGAATTTCTTCTTAAGTAACCGTGGATCACCAGCACCGACGCACGTGCAGCAAATAACCTCGGCGTTGTTAAGAAATTCCTTTTCGGCTTTGCGCATCAACTTGCGGAACTTCTTTTCATCTTCACTTGTCAGTTCACCAATCTCAGTCTTGAGCTGCAAAAGACGAGCAAGATCAGAGTTGGTCTGACCCTGGCGAATCTGCTCGTGCAGAGACAAGTGGCTGACTGACGACTGAACATCCTCACGGGACTTGGCTGTCAAACGAACAACCTTGAGACCAGTCAGACTGATACGCTCACACAGCTGGTCAACAGCAACGTTAGAAGGAGCGCAAACAAGTACCGGCTCTCCCTCCGAGGCCTTGGCCATGTTGTAAATAATTGTGGCCGAAGTGACAGTCTTTCCGGTACCGGGAGGTCCCTGGATCAAACTCAGAGGCTGCTGCAAAACAGTGCGCACGGCATTTCCTTGGCTGTCGTTCAACACAGGCAAACCGGGGGCGTGGATTTTACGAGTAAAGGTGTGGCGGTTGCGCTCCTTGGGCTTAGTGACGTCGTGACCCAACAGCTTATGGAAAATGTAACCGTGGATCGAATTTTCGTCTGTTTGGAACGTCTTGAGAGCCCACAACATACGGTCGTACGACGTGGCCTTCCAAACATAGTCTGCCGTGAAGCCACGGTCAATGTTCGTGGGGACAGGCTTGTCGTTTCCTGTCTTGCGGAGTTCTAGAGTAACGGTGTCCGACTCATTGTTGGGGATCTTGATAACGTAACCGACACCCTCCCACGAGTTGCGGCCCTTCCCCATGGGCAGGCGAAGACGCATTTCATCACCAACAGCCAACTTAACATCACCAAGTTCAATCTTCTGCAGGCGGAACAAAGCATGAGTCTTGAGGTTAAGACCCTGGTCCCACTGCACAACCAAGTTGTCTTCGCTTTGAGCCTCCTTGAGTTCCTTGTCGTACTCACTCTCCATCGTCACAAGAGGGCCAAAAACGTTGTAGTAGTTGTAAGGATCGTCATAGGTTAGCGCGACCGGCAGAGGCTCGTCCTCTTGAACGTCGGGGTTGTCAAGGTCCGTTACATCAGAGTTGGGGTTGGTCTTCCAAATCTGCTCAAGCTTAGCCATCTGTTCACTTGTAATATGGCGTGAGCGCATCTTCTCTTCCTCAGAGGGGACATTGACAAGCCACTTAAGGAAGGTCCGCTCAGAAATCAGGGACTGCCACTTCGCAATGTCCCAGGTAGCCTCCTTCTTGGACGGATCCGAAGCACACGGGCTCCGACACAACAAAACAACCACCGAATCAGCCTTAGCAGGGATGAAACCAAGCAGGAAAACGTTCTTGATACCGCAGACGTAGCATTCGAGAGTCGTTTCGCCGAGGGTCGAATCAGGATGCAGGGAAACCTCCTTGTGGCGAGAGCGGACAAGATGGTTGATGATATGGGCAGAACGGCCCTTGGTGCGTCCGTTGCAGAACCATTTGTTGCAGACCAAACACTTGACAACACAGCTAGGGTTGTGAATACCGCAGTAGGCGCATGAATGGGCAGGCAAAGCGAGTTCCTCCGGGTTCTGGAGAGTCAATTGGTCGACACCGTCACGCGTAAGACTCAGTAAACTATCGTTATCGTCATTTTCGTCGTCATGGACATCGTCATCGTCTTCTTCAGATTCCGACTCCGAATCGGCAATCACATTGTCGTCATCATTAGCGCGACGACGGTTGCGAAAACCAGAGAACAAAATGGTTCCTTCATTATCAGGGTCTGCGACAGACTGTGAATCACTAGGGATATTCTTGACGCTGACGCCAGTCGAGTCGGCCATGATATTGTGAAGCTTTTACGCAGGGGAGCGGCCGACAGATGGTGAGGGTTGTAAAGGCAGACACGGCGAATTCTGCATGCAGATAAAAGGTCAGAAAAGATGAGCCATGAAATTTTAGGCGGCACAAGCAAACAAGAATGCAGACAACAGAAAAGGGCGGAAAGCCACTGATTTGTTTTGTTGGCTCTTTTTGATTATGGCATCGAATTTTCCACAAACCCGGGAGTAGAGCAAATGCCAATATGCACCAAAGCAGGCTAACAGTGCCTGTGGGGTTGAAATCCAGACCAGCACGGCCTCGTGAATTGCAAAAGCCTGTTTTGGTGATTTTGAGAATTGGAGGGACAGCTGAACCAGGGCTGAGTCAAAGACAGCGTTTACAAAACTTACCAATGAAGTCAACAAAACAATGGCGATGGCAGTATTTCAGCCTCGTACGAGGTTATCCAGAACAAAGGATATACCTCTGGCTCACAACAAAAACAACAAAAGCCCAAATACAAGTAACAACAGTTACAAGTTTATCGGGAAGCGGGGACTCTTTAGAAATTCAATAAAGGTAGGTAGAAATTCAGCATGAAAAAAATCAATCACAATAAAGTCAGTAGAAAAAAAGGCCGAGAGGAACAAGAGAATCACATCCTAACGGCTCTGTCCTTGCATTTGAAAAGAGTCTTCTGAAAGCGATGGCAAGATAGGAAGGCAGCTGACTTTGTGAAGAAGTTATTTGAAATTGATTTGATATACAATTGTGCGACGACTGAACGAATGACCCATGATGACGATTGTTGTGGAGGGCAGCTGCGGAACATCGTGAGGTGTGTACAGTTTGAACACTGTACTTGCTTGTGGGTTATAGTACAATTACAGTGTATATTAGTTAATTCCAGCACGGCCTCCGGTAGAACATCGGGTCCCTGCGATAAGGCCGATAAGAAGCAATCCTATAAACTTTTTTGAAGCCATCGCAAGAACAAGGCCCGCGATAACACCACTGTAGTACATATTGTCCATACTTTCCAATCCCACCCACACACAATCATGATTCGCAAACAAGCCCGTGAGCGGAGAGATTGTAAGCTGTCTCCAAACTGACTGATCCAACACCTCCGTACTAACAACCCGTCCTACCAGATCTCTACCGCCGCGCCCTCACCCTCCGCGACGCTGAAATCTCAGAAAAGCGCGCCAAGCTTAAGGCTTCCCTGGCCTCTGGAAAGCCTCTCGACCCCACAATCGCCAAGGACAAGGCCCTCCGCAAAGATCTTCCCTATGACGAATCCGCCCCCGACCTGACGGTTAACGAGCGTCTGGACCTTGACGATGAATACGCTGAGCTCTCTGGTATTGTAGAGCCCCGTGTATTAGTTACCACTTCGAGAGACCCCTCGACTAGACTGGCGGCTTTCTCTAAGGAGATTAGATTGTTGTTTCCTACTGCGATTCGGTTGAACCGTGGTAACCTGATTCTGCCTGAGCTGGTTCACACGAGTAAGGCGAATGGGTTGACGGATATGGTACTGCTTCACGAGCACCGTGGTACTCCTACTGCCATTTCCATCTCTCACATGCCTCACGGCCCAACTCTGTATGTCCTTTTTTCTTACAGCTACCTTTAACCATACAACTAACAAATCTCAGCTCTTGCTCCCTTCACAACGTCGTCCTCCGTCATGACATTCCCGGTTCGGTCCGCGGTACCGTCAGCGAAGCCTTCCCCCATCTCATCTTCGACGGCTTCACCACCCCTCTCGGCAAGCGTGTTGAGAAGATCCTCAAGCACCTGTTCCCCCCACGTGATCCTCTGACTAGCAAGTCCAAGCTAGGTAGCCGTGTGGTAACCTTCAAGAACATTGATGATAGCATCGAGGTCCGTCATCACGTGTTTGTCCGGACAGGCCATGAGAGCGTGGAGTTGGCCGAGGTTGGCCCACGCATGACAATGAAGGTGTTCGAGATCCGGAACAGCACGTTGGAGAACAAGGATGGCGATGTCGAGTGGCACCTTTCACAGTACACTCGTACTGGTCGCAAGAAGAATTATCTGTAGGGTTGAAGTATGGTATCTATTTGCATTGGCGTTTGGGAGCAAAAAGGAATGATTTTTGGTATCTATGTAGAATTTCTGGGAATACAAGTATAATTGAAGTTTGACAATGTCGTCATCAATAGGGTTATATGAAACCGATTAGGGTCCATCGAGTTCGCCAAGACAGCCAATTAACGGGTCAACTAACAGACGATAGATATGCAGGATATAGCCACCAGCGCTTCGGAGACTCAACGTCATCAAGCGAAGGTCAGCAGCTCTGGTGCACGGATGTGGGCTTATGCTCGGGTGATTTGCCATGCATAGCATTGCCCTTCAACAGACAACATATTTGTAAAAGAAAAACCCGAGTTTCCTTTGTCTTACTTGGGCCGGAATGGAGCTGCGAGCCGGGACTAAGCCGAATTCGAGCAGTAAAGTTCCAGTTCCCATTTCCAGATGCAGTATGAGGCAGAGTTGATCAGGCTACAGTTTGGGCTTGTAGAAGGATGGAGGGACAGAAGCAAAAATTACAAGATTGGGGTATCTTTTTTTTTGTCTAACATTGGGAATAGTTTGTGGCGTTTATTTCTTTCTTTCTTTAAATCTTCTTTTTTTCACTGCTGCCTTGTACTGGATACTCCGTTATATTTCATCTTCTATTTGCTTTTTTGATTGATTTGTATCGACTCCAGTTAGGGTCTTTATACATCAAGTTTCCCCGCACAAGAGAACCAAGCTACTCATTAAAAGGGTTGAACCCCACGACAGCGACAGCTTCAGCGGACATGGCGAACCAGTATTCCGGCTATGGGGGGAACCCGTATGGGGATTCTACTACAAATGCGACAAACAATGATGGCTACGGCAGTCGCTATGAAGAGACGGCAAACAACGGTTATGAAATGCAAGGCTACGGCAACCAGCAACAATCAGCACCAGCAGCTGCGGCCCCAACTAACACCGAGGGTCTAACGCCTCTCAGCATGGCCGATTTCCTCCGTGAAACCTCCACTCAACGGTCCGAACTGCAATCTCTCAACTCTGAAATCGACGCACTCGCCTCTCTGCACGACCGGGCTCTCAGCTCCGTCGACGGGAGTCTCTCGCAAGCCGCCGAGGGCGCTGTCCATGGAGCGCAACAGCATGCAGCGCTGCTTACCGAGGATCTCGCCAGGTTGGAAAGAGACATTGCAGTGACACCTCAGAGTCAGGCGCAGAATAAGATTGCGCAGTTTAATGCGCTGAAGAGCGCTTTGCAGACGGCGGTGCGCAGATTGATGGTTACTGAACAGAGTTATCAGACGCAGTACCGGGCGAATATTGCGCGCCAGTATCGGGTTGCTAACCCCGATGCGACGGATGAGGAGGTTGCAGAGGCGACTGATAGGGATTGGAGTAATGATGGTGTCTTCCAGAGTGCAGTGAGTTTTCCATGTGTCTATATTACATGTAATGTTCATACTAACCAAGACAGATCCGTCACGCTCGTCAACGTAACGCCCAATCCGCTTACAACGCCGTTCGCGCCCGTCACATCGACCTCCAAAACATTGAGAAAACCATCCAAGAGCTGGCAGTTCTCTTTGGCCAACTGGACCAGTTGGTTGCGACTCAAGGCGCCGTCATTGCTGCGGCCGACCATAAAGCCGTGGAGGTTGTCGACAATGTAGAGTCTGGGAATCACGAGGTGGATATTGCGACGAAGCATGCGCGGAAAGTGCGCCGGATGAAGTGGTGGTGTTTCTGGATTGTAGTGCTTATTGTGTGTGGTTTGGCGTTGATTCTGGGGCTGTACTTTGGATTGAAGAAGAATTAGATTCTGCATATATATGTATATGTAGTCTTTTATCAAAGATGTTTGGATCTACAACAGACTATATCTATCTTGACAGAATAGCTTGGACGTTGAATTGTGGCGTGGTCTTGAATGTTTGAGGTGTTTGCAAATCACAGAGCTTTCCGTTTCGATACTTTAGAACCTTAGTAGAACCCTGTTTGGAGGCACAGGCTTTAAATATCCCTTGCAAGGCTAAAATGCGCCTTTAAGCCGGATTTTACTGGGAAACCCCTCTGTCATTTGCTCTAAGCACATTACACAATCACCGTCGGGTCGTATCGCCCGGTCTGTGTGCCGTCTCATTGTGTGAGCACAAGGGAAGAAAAGGTACTACATAGATAGATGGACGGGTTTCCTTTCTTCTCTTGTGTAGATATCTTCCATCTTTGATAGATTGTGTTGTAATCTATTCATTCGTTCACCAGTTAAACAAACATCTTGATCACCAGTTCGTGCACAGTCTCTTATCCCATTGTTCGCCAAACCAAACAGCAAACAAACACCCGTTGTTAAAAATATGGGAACACCTCGCCGAACCCGCGTGGTCGTTGTCATCACAGCCTGTTTAGCAACCTACTTCTTTCTACCTTTAATACTCCTTCCTTCAGCCGACGACCTTAACTCGCCATCCGGCTACCGACAAAATCTTAATCTCGACCGACCAGCCCCACCACGGCCGATAACCTACCAAGTAGACGGCGTCCCATTTCGAAAGTCTTCTAAAGATTGGTCTACGGCGCATAGATTCTGGCCCGTCTCAACCCATCAGGTTCCACCAAGTGGACCTGTTCAAAGTTTCCCACAGGTTCAATATGTGTTCCCCGAACATGGAAGCCCAGAGGATGTCTCCGGTGGCCATGCGAAGGCCCGCCCGGTGAATGAGCGACGACAGACCGCCGTAAAGAATATGTTTAAACGGGATTGGAACATGTATAGAAGAGGAGCATGGGGTCACGACGAATTAGACCCTGTCAGTGGACAACCTAAAGATCCATTTTGCGGATGGGCAGCGACAATGGTTGATGCGATGGATACCCTTTGGATCATGGGCCTAGAAGGCGAATTCGAAGAAGCTGTCCGAGCAGCCGCATTATTAGACTGGGGGGAAACAAAAGACTCCAGTCTCAACGTTTTCGAGACAACAATTCGTCATTTGGGAGGTCTTCTTTCAGCGTATACCCTCTCTGGAAGTGGAGCGTTACTTGCCAAGGCAGAGGAACTCGGAGACTTACTTTACATGGCATTTGACACACCGAATCAGATGCCGCCATTTTGGCTTGTCTTTCGTGATGCCACGCTAGGAAAACAACGGCCTGGAATTGTGGATTCTTCTGCGGCTATAGGAACACTTAGTATGGAGTTCAGTGAGTTGTCACGACTCACTGGGAATGCCAAGTACTATGACGCAATTGACAGGGTTCGCGCATTCTTTGAAAAAACACAGAACTCGACTATGTTGCCGGGTATGTGGCCATTGAACATTGATGTTTTGCATATGAGAGCCCAGTCGAATACATTTACACTAGGTGGTGGTGCTGACTCGTTGTATGAGTATCTACCTAAAATGGATATTTTACTTGGTGGACGGGATGAAAGTTGGCGGAAGATGGCGACTTATGCATTAGACACAGCCATGAAAACTCTTGTTTTTAGACCTATGACTGATAGCGGGGTTGACGTATTATTCTCTGGTGGTGCCACAGTAGATGGCAAGTCTCTCGAGGTATTCCACTCTGCAGAAACAGAACATCTAACTTGCTTCGTTGGAGGCATGTACATGATGAGTGGCAAACTGTACTCCCGTCCCGACTATCTCAACGTAGGAAAACGTCTGGCCGACGGCTGTGCCTGGGCCTACGCCCAGTTTCCATCCGGTGTAATGCCCGAATCCGCCACCCTCTTATCCTGTCCGCCCGGCGACTCACCCAGCTTCCCCGCCTGCGCCTACGACGAAACCCAACGCAGCAGCACACGAAAAGTCCCCGACGGGTTCCTCCACATGACGGACTCTCGCTACATCATGCGGCCGGAAGCCATCGAAAGCATCTTCTACGCCTATCGGATAACCGGCGACGAGTCGTACCGAGACACGGCGTGGGAAATGTGGGTTTCTATTGAGAGGTTGACGGCGGTAGATTTCGGACATTCCGGGGTCCGGGATATCTCGGCGACACCGGGCGATCCCGAGGGCTTCTTGGGGAGTATGGAGAGTTTCTGGTTTGCAGAGACGTTGAAGTATTTTTATTTGATTTTTAGTGATCCGGGGGTAATTAGTTTGGATGAGTATGTATTGAATACCGAGGCTCACCCATTCAAGAGACCTCAGGCCGATAACGTTCCCAAGGCGGCGCCGATGGCGGGGGAGTAAAGTCCATAGTAGACTATTTCAAATCCATAGCGACCACCTAGTTTACATAGAAGCGAGGTAATATGCCATTACCCGCCCAAATACCAAAGCCATAATCCAAGCCAACACCGAGCCTCCGTTCTCGCAAACCATTGCAAATCTTTCTTCCTAATCCAGGGGTACCAAGGCGGCTCAGCTGCAAGTGCGTGTTAGTCGGGACGCCAACTCCTTATCAATCAGTAGAGTGTCGTGGATATCACGAGGAAAGCTCCTATTTGACAACCATATATTGGAGAAACCGGGGTCTTTGGTGTCCTGATTGGGTGGGGATGCTGGCGAGGTACCAGGATGAGGAGGATGAATTGTATACATTGATCTATGTATAAATACTCATGAAGAAGTCACTTATCAGATCTTTTCATTAGATTTCTCGCTATACACTCTACTCTAAAACCATCTCAATCAAACCATGTCTCCCAAAATCCCCATTCCCCCCCGTTTCCACCTCCCACTAACCCGCTCCTTCTCCACAAACCCCCCCTTCCCAAAAACACACTACACTCTCCTCCAAGTACCCCGCGACGCATCCCCACCAACCATAAAGAAAGCCTTCCTCTCCCTCGCCAAAAAGACCCACCCCGATCTCCACCCGGGAGACTCCTCGGCCCCCGCCCGCTTCCGCGAGCTTCTCTCCGCCTATACCATCCTCTCCACTCCAGCAAAGAGAGCAGCTTATGATAGGACACTTCCCGGGTTCACGCCTACAACGTCATATTCTTCTACCTCCGGACCAGCAGGTGGAAGACCGGCGACAGGCTTGTCGAGACGGAGAGGCCCGGTTATGGGTGGGGTGCAGGGGGTTCGGAGGGTTATAAGGGAGAATCCGTTGGGACATTTCGATTCGGTTAGTCATACAAAGACGCATTTTCGACAGCAGGAGTTACGGAGTATCAGACAGGCTATTAATAGGACGAGATATGAAGTTCATAAGGCGGAGGATATGGATAGAGAACCTGTTAGTACCGGAGCGGAATTCATGGCGTTGATGGGAATGGTTCTTTTAGGATTCGTTTTGACCCCATTCGCTATTAACCTATGGCGAGACAGTGATCCACAAGCTCAACGCCATCAAAAAATGGAGGTGTAAGTTTCTTAGTAGAAGACATATAGACAGGACCCAGACCTGATGGATACTCAAGTACACAGAGAATTACATGTATTGTTTTCGTTTTCCTTTCATACCCTTTATATTATACAGTACAAAGATCAAACAAGCGCTACAAAACCAATACGCCCATTATTTAGACCATCGGTCATATTTACGAGGAGAAAGTGAACGAAGTGCCAATCTTGTGGGTGGCCTGGTCCAGCTTCTGGGTGTCAATGGAGGCACCGAGACCCAGGGTAACACCGTCACGGAGAAGGACGTTGTAGGAAAGAGCAGCGATACCGCGGTCGTTGATCTTGGCCTATATTAAAAAAAAAAAAAAAAAGAAACAGTAGTTAGTAAACTTAATCAATTTCTTCAAGTCGGAATTCTACCGTCAACTCACCTTGGCGAACGAAACGGGGTCAATGCGGTACTTGGAGGCAATCTCCAGACCAACGGCAGAGCCAGTCTTGGAGTTCCACGAAGCCTTGCAACCAGCCTCAACCTGCGAGTTCACCTTCTGGTAGAAGGAGGCAGAGAAGACGGAAAGGTTGTCAGTGGCAGTGATAGCAGCCGAGTAAGCGGGGGCAGAGAAGCCAACGGCAGCGTTGTACGAGGTGATAGCAGCCTTGGCGACATCGTAACCGGCAGAGGCACCGGCAAGGAAACCCTCGTGGCCAACAACAGCGTCGATGGCGGCAGTGGGGCCGGAAAGAAGGTTGAAGAAGGCGCGGCCGTGGAAGTTGGACTGCTTGAAGTACAGGTTGAACTTGGCACCCTTCTTCTGCGAGGCGGGGAGGAAGGTGAAGAGACCCTCGGCCTTGAGGCCCTTGGCGAGGGAGTCGGAAAGCTCAAGCTTGGTGTCGAGAGCGTTGGCGGTGTTCCAGGTCTGGGTCAGGGTAAGGCCTATCAAATGGGGGTCAGCGAATTTGGCCACATTCGGAGAAGTCAATTGGGCATACCGGAAGGCTTGTCGGTGTACTTTCCCTCAAGCTATCATGGGGTAAGAAAGTCGGTTAGTTGGCTGCTTGAGTGTCCTTGTATGTCGAGAATATACGTACGGCACCGCTAGTGGCCTTGTCGTGGGTCGACTTGCCGGTGACACGGAAAGCAACGTTGTTGGGGGTGTTGCTCTTGAACTCAAAGGTCGAGGCAGCAGCGTGGTAGAAGTCCCGGTTGAGGAGCTATCAAATGTATATCTAGTTAGTAATCTGTCCAATGGCCAAACGGACATTAGGTGACGCGTCGGAGCCGAGATGCCATGGCTAGTAGGCGAATAGAATCGGAGAACATCCGGGATTGACGTAGACAAATGGATATCACAGATACTGTGTAAAATCCACAATCAACCACTTTTCTCATTCATCCATCCATAAGCACCATGCCAAATCGTCCATCTCCCGCCAAAAAAAAACCCAATGACTCCGTCCATCGTCGATTCCAATTCCTCAAAAACGCACATCGTTAGCCGGCTTGGCGATATCGGTGAAAGCGGGGACAGCCATTGTGAAAGATAGACTTTTGAAAAAAGCGTGATGAACAAAAAACGAACAACAAGAAAAAAAAAAGAAGAAAGAAAGGAAAAAAAAAAAGAACAGAAAACTGCAGAAATAAGAAAGCTCGAAATTAGTTTTTCACCACTCGTAAGTGGAGAGGTTCCCTTTCTGCCCAGAAAAATGGGGTTAGCTGTTCCCTACTATATCTAGCACTTTTCTATACTTTCCCCTCCTTTCCTTTCCTGTAGGTATCCTTCCGCCCTGAAAAAAGGAAACCACCCCAAACGCCCGGACCCGCTGGGTTATACAATGGGAACTACATGCGTGAGTCGTTTGTTGACTTTGATTTCATACACCGAGCATTGTGTTCACCGCTCTGTATGCACATTTGTTGCACAAGTTGATATGCACTCTATAAACTCCCAGCTATCACGACATCGTCAGGGTACCGGACCAGAGGAACAAAATAAATCCTATCTATACTTCCCTCCTGTGTCCAAAAGAAAACCATGGAACCTATCGACCCAACAACCCCGCCAAGAAAGTCAACAAACCCGGCGCAATGACCATTTGGTCCCTCACTATACAAGCCCACTATACAAATCCACTACAGAAACTCACCAGTGAGTCTCAACGCCCATGAATGAAAACACTCCCAACCTTCTCACATCACATTATAGAACATCCCGCCCTTCGTCCGGCCAGTTTATTCCCTTCAGTTTCCCCACGTGTCCGCTTAATCTTCCCTCAGTCGCCATTTCATGAAACCCCGTAACCGTGGACAATCCCCTTCATCTAATCCGTTAAATCCATCGTCTGCACTTTTTAGAGGTCCGTTCTGTTTATGCCATTAAAGCCAGCCTGTCAGAACCATAGAAACCCCCCAAAAACTCCTTTATGCACCCAGACTTTATCCTACTCCCGGGCCATTCCGAATCCAGTATCCCATTGGCATGCCACCGAAAACTATTTACACCAGGGGGCTTAAGCGCTGCTTGGTGACACATTCACGAACCCTACACCCTTGAACGTCATTCACTTATGATATCACGCTTATGCTTCCTGTTTTGTAACCCATTGAAATGCTCTATAAGGAAATCCCGCAACCAAGTAACCTAACAAATGTAAAAAAAGACAATAAACACTCCCCCTTTTGTTCAAAAAACCAAAACACTTTACTCAGTGTCCTTGTACTTGTCCTGGTGGATCGAAATAGCACGACCAGAGGGGTCAGTCTGCTTCGACCACTTAGGCGTCCACCGCATGACAGTGGAAGCGCAAGTCTGGGGGAACAACTCGTCGAACATGCACCGGTACCAGTACGCCTCCTTGGTATCAGGAATGTCAGTACCCCACTCAGGCTTGGGGTTCTTCATCATCTCGTCCGTCACATGCAACTCGGCGTTGTCCTTGAGGGAGTCAATCCATCCGTACCCAACACCATCAGAGAACTGCTCCTTCTGGCGCCAAAGAATCTCATCAGGAAGGTAGGGCTTGTCCTTGGTGTCAAAGGCCTTACGGAGAATGTACTTCTCAATGTGCTCCTTGGTGATCATCTTCTCCTTGGGCTCAATGTTCATGCAAGTCTCAAGGAACTCCTTATCCAGGAAGGGCACACGAGCCTCAAGACCCCAGGCAGAGGTGGACTTGTTGGCACGCAGGCAGTCAGCAAGGTGGAGGTTGCGGACACGCGAGACAGTCTCCTCGTGGAAAGCATCGGCAGAGGGAGCGGCGTGGAAGTAGAGGTAACCACCGAAGATCTCGTCGGAACCCTCACCGGAGAGAACCATCTTGATACCCATAGCCTTGATCTTGCGAGAAAGAAGGTACATGGGGGTAGAGGCACGAATAGTGGTGACATCGTAGGTCTCAAGGTGGTAGATGACATCAGACAGGGCGTTAAGACCATCCTCAATGGTGAAAGTCATGACGTGGTGCTTGGTACCAAGGAACTTGGCAACCTTGAGGGCAGCCTCGTTATCAGGGGAGCCGGGAAGACCAATAGAGAACGAGTTAAGCTGGGGAAGGTAGGTGACAGTGTCCAGGTGGTTCTCATCATCGATACCGACCAGACCGCCGGCCTCAGTCTCAGGGACCTGGCCGCCGTTAGCAGCCAAAGCAGCCTCCTTGAGTCTGAGGGTCTCGCGCTGGGCAATCGCGGCAACCAGGGACGAATCCAGACCACCAGACAGCAGAACACCGTAGGGGACCTCAGCCATCAGACGCTTGCGAACAGACTTTTCAAGCGACTCCCGGATAGCCGTGAGGTCCAGAGGGTTGTGGGGAACCCGGGTAGGCTCCCACCACGAAGGGTTGAAGTAGCGAGTGCGCTCGCCGGTAGCAGAGTCGTAGACGTGGCCGGGAGGGAAAGCCTCAATCTTGTCGCAGACGGGCGCCAGAGACTTGAGCTCAGAGGCAAAGTAGACGGCCTCAGGCTCCTTGGAAGACCAACCCTGGTAAAGAGTGGTGATACCGATGGGGTCGCGGGCGGCAATGGTTCTGTCCTTCTTCTTGTCGTACAAGACGAAGGAGAACATACCGTCCAAGTGGTTGGGGGCATCAGTGTCGTACTTCTCGTAAAGAGGAATGACGACCTCACAATCAGAGGTGGTCTTGAAGGGGTAGTTGGGAGCAATGTTCTTGCGGATCAAACGGTGGTTGTAGATCTCACCGTTGACAGCCAGAATGATGGTGTCATCGGCGTTGGTGAGGGGCTGAGCACCAGACTCGACACCAACAATGGAAAGACGCTCATGGCAGAGAACTACAGTGTCGTTAGTGATTTTGGTCTACGTCTGACTGTAAATAAAATTGACTTACTAGTGTTGTTGGAGGTAACGCTACCGCCTAGATTTTGATACTCTCGTTAGTGATACGGCCGTTAAGGGTTACACCACTTCTGGATCTCCCGGTCCCGCCAAATCCAACATTTCTGACTGGTTGATGGACTCTGCATTCTGTAGTATCGACCCTAACCCGAGTCCAGGGACCAATCGTCGTCATAGGCTTATCGAGCCTATCGGCGCAACCCCTGCAAATTCTTTGCGCAAAAAAAATCAATTAGACCGATTTGAGCGCCGATTCTGCTGAAACCTTGCCGTGACTCAGCCGGGTTGATAAACCCGTAGTTCTGACGATGTACCGTAAATGCATGATATAAAAAACGAATGGGTATACTCGGGGCGGGTTGAAAACGTCGGGAAATCCAGGAAGTCGGTTTTAAGGAATCTACTCACTCCAATCGGGACCACGGTGACGGATCCTAAGCGTAACGATTGTTAGTCAAAGCCCACGATAAAAGCATCCACAAATGCGATAAAGCCAACGGACAACAGTGGACGAGGGATTTCAAGTGAGCCGTTTGGGCCTGTCAACCCCGCGTACCCTTCTTTTTCCCTTGCTAGTCAATACGCTCACAAGCGGTGGGTCCGCGAGCGCCACTAGTTGATTGCAGTAGATTACAAATGGAACCGGATCACCGTCAGGGCGGACCGGGCAAGTGCCGCAGATGGGCGGAAATCGAGTTTGAGGATTTTGGTGGGGCTGGGAGACTTACAGCTTAGAAAGCTTCAGGGCCGTGGGCTTGAAGGCCTGGACGTCGGGGTGACTATCGTGAAAGTCAGTAGACTGGTCATTGCTGAGATGTCGTAGTCATATGAGCAGTAGCAGCACAACATTGCATCGCATTAATCTTCCGGTATATCGTCTTTATCCGCTGGTTGTGTTCGGCCTGCACTTCTCCGTGGTACAAGATGGCAGATCTCGTGGGTTTGTAGTGGACTTGTGGGGATACCCTCAAATAGAACAGGGTAATGGCCGGTGGGCGTAGGCGTAGGCGAGGGCGTGTGCTTTACATTTGGCTCTATAGACGGATTTAAGAGACGTGGGGCCAAATCACCTGGCGTGGCGGAATGGTTTTAGCCCCTCCATTGATAGCAAGGGCGACGGCAATCCCACTGGCGGGGCTCCATTCGACGACACAAAGCGGTTATCAATGGATATCGAGGTGGCGTATCAAAGGTCTCTTTGAGTTGAGGCTATTTTGCTCAAGACAATGCTTGGAAAATGTATGAAGAATTCTGTCGTGAAGTTTTGAAGATATGTGACTGGTGACCAAAATGCGACAACCATTGGTGGAAAAAAAGACTTGCTGGGAAATACCGAGGGTCGTTTATAATGCGATTGCTGTGCTATGTTGTGCTGCTGTTACAACTACCACGTGAGAAAGAAACATACCGGTGACACGCGAAAATGCCACACATGATGACTTGTGGTGCGGGTTATGTGAAGAAAAAGATGAAAAGATTGGAGGGTATTAAGAATAACAACAAGATAGAAGAAGAAAAGATCCAATCAACGAATCTCGTTAGATAATTGAAGAGTAAGAGTTATAAAGAGAAGAAGAAAGAAGAAGAAGAAAAAGAAAAGATATAACTAAATCCAAGAGAGGAGGCAACCTCGGGTTAATGAATGAAGACGGCAGCAAGTGGATCCCGCGAGACTAACTTCCCAAGCCAATTGATAAAGCAAGTCAAGTCACCACGGTCCCTAATCCGGCAACCCGATAACACTTTTTTCCCCGGTACAAAAGCTACAGCCGCCAATACAGGGCCATCAAGGTCGAGTCTAATTGGCCACAGTCTTAGCCAAGTCAGTAGCCAGACAAAGCCGTTATGGTAATGGATAGCGTCTGTTTTCCTTTTTGGGACGCTTGTCATGAAATCTGGCGTGGGTGTGTCCAGGGAGGCCCGGGGGATTCTTTTCTAGAGCCGGGTTACATGATGACTCTAATTGCCAAGGTTTTAGGTGATGAGTCGTGTTTGATGTAGCAAGGGGATAACTTATGAGTCGACTTTTCATGGCCTTTTTTGAGATTTGAGATAACGATTGGGAATGTTGGAACTAGGGGCTTTTGTTTGTAGATTTGACGGTGAAAGGGACTTGATAAGGATTGTCTAACTGCCACGGTATCTCGACCCGGTTACGTAGTGGTTTGGAGCTGGGGCCTCAAATATACTTGGTATCGGTGTAAGTCGACACGGTATATATGTCTAGGCTCTCATACGATAGAGTCCATGTCTGAGAGTCACATGCACTCGGCGTCATAGAGATACAGATCATCAAGGGTCTGTGACACCATTTACAGTGATGGAGC
Source organism: Huntiella decipiens (assembly GCA_003032515.1). NCBI lineage: Eukaryota > Fungi > Ascomycota > Sordariomycetes > Microascales > Ceratocystidaceae > Huntiella > Huntiella decipiens. The sequence continues at coordinate 8,179 of NETU01000036.1, read as the reverse complement.
AAATATCATCCATCAGATTAGCAACTTTAATGGTAGGTAATCTAAAGATCCATTTACATGCTACTATATACAACCGTTACTTCCGTATAGCGTTGGCAGGCCGTCGGCCTAAATCGCATCACAGGTAATTTCCAAGTCTATATGAACCATAATCTTGTGTTCCCTTCCTTCTTAGGAAAAAAGCAACCACATATTGCGTATTCAACCATGATCGTGAACCACCACTTTCCAGATATCAAGAAATCGTCCGAAATACTAAAGCCGCTCCACACGGTCTTATTCAACGTTAGTCTATTCTCATATCAACCGAACATTATAATCTTTTTATTTAAATCCATAAACTCAATAGACCCGCCCACCAATAAAGCCACCCCCCAAATCCTCGTCCAACCGTCGCCCCGATTTCGGAATCCGGCGGGCACCACCATGCACTTTTTCCGCCCTGTCAATGACATTGAACAGACATGGCAACAATATAAAAGACTGTATCCCCATTGGCCCAGTCTATACTACACCATCCTTCGCCGAGGGCCCGCCTGCAAATATTCGTTGCGGCTCATTGATTTTGGCACCTTATGTAAACTCGCCCACGTTGCGTTTAATCCATATCTCTGTGTCATTGACTCGTCCATCAAAGAGTCATCCAAGTGGCCCCTTGAATCACTCACTGACTGACACCAATAGAGGATCCACTGCCGTCAGGGTTCTGGATTTCTATCCACTGACCCAGGCTATTTCCCCAGACTTGATTTCTTTTTTTCTGGGTATCAGCGGCTCACTGTTGGTGGGGGTCTATTTTACCAGCTAAAATCCGTCAATTAGTGATTGCCGGCGGGTACAGATTTTTGCCGGAGGGTTGACGATTATGACGTCTAGGGTTTATTGGCTGGAACAAGGGTTTTGATATGGGGCACATACATAGCTACTCAGAACATCATGAGTCTGCAGATTACAAATATGTGTGTAGGAAACCATGAGAATCCTCTATATGTGCCAAGTTAATGTCATGACACAAACCAGAAAAAGTGACATTAATTCATAACTAAATCATAGCTAGAACAACCCAACCTCAACTGAGGCAGGCAGTAGATACACCGAAATCCCAGCAGTGAAACCAGAAAGCAACAAAAGTAAACGCCCATAGTTCCCACTCTCTACACCAAAACTCCATATTCACACTCTCTCATGCCTACGACGCCGGGTTTTGTCTAACCACCTCCTTGACTTTCCGGGTATACTCCACCTTGTCTCTCTTGAAAATACTGTAAGCCTCCGCCTGGGCTGGCGAATCCAGGTTGGGCGTATCGAGCAGTTCCTGGATACCGAGGAGAATTTGCTTCATTGTGATGGCAGGCTTCCAGCCTTCATCTTCGTTTAGAATGGAGAGACAGACGGTGCCAGAAGGGTACACGTTGGGGTGGAAAAGAGGTGGGTCAAATTTGCCTGTGGTTGGGTTAGTTGACCGTGTGTTTTGTAAGATGCAGAATGGACTTACACTTGGGGGGCTTGGTGGGGTACTCTGTGGTCATGGCTGTTAGCATATATGTCTCCTGGCTCGTTATGATATCTTGATATCAACTCACCATCAGGGAAGATAATCTTCAACTTGAAAAGGCCCTTCTCCCAGATCGTATCAGGCTTCCCTGGAATACCACACTCCCACGTCTTGATATCCAACTGTCCCTTATCGTTTCTCATAGGACGGGCATAGAACCCAAAAGGGTGGTCCTTACGCCATTGCTTGCTACAAAGTCGTCAGTCAAACTATCCATACATATGAAATCTCTCATCATCCATCTTACCGTTCCTCGGAAATACGACCAAGGCAAAGAGCTGCCATTTTGATTAACCAGTGTTGAATTGCACAAGTCCACTATGTGAATATCGAATACCCTCCGAAGACAAAAAGATGAATATCGTCTACAAAAAATCTTTAAACTCAAAGGTTCTGCGAAAGCCCCACAAATAAGATGAGATATCTGTTTCGTTACGGAACAAAATAATAAATGACAACGATGAACGCGTGTTGCCTTTGACAAAGTCACTGGACGAAGGGATCGTGGAGACGAGGCTCGGGATGGCTCTAGCTGCCTCTGAAGCTCTGTTGGGCAAATCCTAAGCCTTGTCGCTTTTTCCCATGCATGCAGCTTTTGGTAGGTAGTTACGTAGAATTGGGGTTAGCAGGGCGTGCAGTTTGATAGAGGACCCATATGTTGTGTGTACAGTTGATTTGTAACGTCTAGTGCGAGCTGATTGATTCTCTATGACGCCATTCTTTTACAATCGTTAATCCAATAACCAATTCCCATAAATCTCCAATACAACATCTTCATACCTCGTAAATACTCCAATTCCGCATCATCTAATCCCGTTCACCCCACCAAAATCATCCCTGAGCGCTTGAGCTGACTGCCCCTCATCAACCCTAAACCGGCTGGACTTGGGCAAACCCCCGATTTCCGTACCCATCCCAACTAACGGCATTGCTTGGGCAACTAACTGCGTCACTGAAGCTCGGCAAACCGGTCGCTAGATATCACGGTATCAACCGCGATTATAAATATATTGAATTAATTTAAACGTTGTTTTATTCTGCCCACTATGGCTGCTCCCCCGCCCAAGCCCGATTTTGAAAGCGACGATGAAGTTGCCGACCCTGATGAGGATGATCTAGATGACCTCGATGGTGAGTTGTCCCCACTGTTGATAATACCCCTTTTGGCTTGACACTAATGACATGTGATAGACATGCTCGATGAGTTCTCGGCTACCACGCTTGGTGGTGCCGCTGCTGCGTCTGTAGCTGCTGCTGCTACGGCAGAGACGGCCGGGGCGGCAGAGGAGGATATGACGGAGGAGGAATTCGCCAAGCATCTCAGTGAAGGCATGGCCAGTTTGCTTAGTGGCATGGGTGCCGATTCAGTAAGTATCCCCGGTTTATAACTATTTCACTTACTTACACCTTTATAGAAGGAAATGCAAGAGCAATTCGCCGACATCTTCAAGCAAGTAACTTCGGAAGCCGCCGCCGCCGCCGCTACCGAGTCAGACTCCACACCCACTGCTCCCAACACTACCGCCACTCCCAAAGCCGCCCCTAGCACCCTACCTAAACCGGCCAGTGCTTCCCGTCCGGGAACTTCGCACTCCACCAACGGTGCCGACTTCCAAGACACCATTCGGAAAACCATTGAGCGCATGCAAACCTCAGGTGACCAAGCAACAGCAGCCGCCGCTGCCGACGGCAGTGACGACTTCCTCTCGGAACTCCTCAAGCAAATGGGTGGTAGTGGCGGTGGACTTCCTGGGATGGATGCGGCGGGTGGTGAAGAGGACTTTTCTAAGATGCTTATGGGTATGATGGAGCAACTCACGGATAAGGAGATTCTGTATGAGCCGATGAAAGACTTGGATAAGGCTTTCCCGGAGTGGATGGAGAAGAATAAGGCTACTATCACGGAGGAGGATAAGAAGAGATATGAGGTGCAGCAACAGGTTGTACGGGAAATTGTTGCCAAGTTTGAGGAGCCAAGCTTTTCGGATAAGAAGCCCGAGGACAGACAGTACATCGTTGAGCGTATGCAAAAGGTGAGTTTCGATATCAACCCTATGTCTACTATAACTTCTAACCTGACATTTACTTCTAGATGCAAGACGCTGGCTCGCCGCCGCCAGACCTGGTCGGAGATATGCCTTCGGCTCAAGATGCCTTTGGTGCACCCGGCGAGGACGACTGTAACCCCCAATGATGATGCGTACTATAATGACATGTATAATTACTTCCATATGCAGCTGTATATTTCACAAGCAACAATCACATGTAAATTTCTGGTAATAATGACTAATATTGGACAGACTAACTGGAAGTCCTCAAGACTGGATGCTATGTCCATGGAATCTATAAGCAACAAAAACAAATGGGTGATTGAGTAGAGTGATTTACATCATCATCTCGTCATCGCCTCCGCTATCTGGTACTCGGGACTCTTCTTGCCGCACCAGATCCAGTAATACGTCATCGTCCATGTCCCATTCTGACATTGGAATCCCATCAATCTGCTGCTCTTCTGTCACTCTCATATCGGCCATCATAGCCTCATATTCGATTTCTGCGGCAGTTGGCCCATCTCCAAAGTCCATATATGGTAGTTCTTCTTCTTCGTTTGGTTCCTGTGCTGAGATGGCATCTTCGATAAAGGCGTCCATTTCAAAATCGTCTGGTGGGCCAGCTTCACGGGCTTTATGTGCGAGGTATTGTTGGTGTTCTTCGTGCCATGAGCGGACAGCCTAGATTTTTGTTAGTTTGATACTCTCAGAAATCCTGATATTTCAATGTTCAACTTACATGTGCCTCAATCGATCTCTTCTCGAATCTTTTATCATCTGCTCTATCCCGCACATTTCTCATGAATAACCGTCTTCTAGTAGCCTGCTCTTCCTCTCTCTTTCTCCCAACTGGCATCGGCTTTGTTTGTCTCTCTGCAAACCGAGAATATCTATTGGCACCCGGCGGTGGGGATGATCTGGTATGGCCAACATTGAAAGCTGGAGCAGGTACGGACAAGAACTGGCTCCTATCCGCAGACGCCCTGATGGGTGAACTTTGTGGTGGGGTTCCAGGTGGTGAACTGTTGAAAAAGCCGTTGTTTGTGGTTTGCGATGGCCGTAATGGTGATGATACAGGCGGTTGGTGACACGCCCAGTCGGGCGGTACAAGCGAAGGCATGTTTGGAAGTGTGTACATTATAAAGAGAAATTTAAGGATCAAATATGGTCTCTCTGAGTTGATATATAACAGACCGACTCAGACAGGTCGGTATCAGTGTCGCGTTTAATGGGTTTGGTCAGTTACCAATTGGTCGTTTTAACTTGCGATGGGATGAGTATGGCCTGTCAAGTGTAGGCAGAAATGTGACTAGCCGTGAGGAAGGAAGTGCCGAGATTAGAAAGAGGGGTGTTTCTAAAGATATATCGGTTGTTTTGATGTTTATTTCTTTAGTAAGACTTAAAAATGGTGAAAACCGGATTGTAAATGTTTGGAAAAGAGAGTTACAATAAACAATTCCTTCTCGCATGTGCTGCAGGTTACCTGCAGGCTAATTAACGCGCTACTGGGAGGACCGTCTAAACCGCCGGCCGCGCTATCACGTGGGTGATGCAGCCTTTAGATCCCTGTATATAGCCCTAAGATGTCAATTATTGAAATAACCCTATTATTGAATGTCCACGCTAATGTGGCAAGCACTCACGTTTTGCGTCAAAATGTTCCCGGTTCTAACTACTTTTGTTGAATCAGGAACTTCATTGTTGCACTGAATATGCTTCTGGAACTTCGTTCTTTGTAGAGTTAAGAACGGCCTTGTACAGGATATAAACATTGTGATTACTTATTTACACAAGTGGTTTCCATTCTCGATGATGTGAAATTTTCCGTGTACACAAGGAATATTTTGGATTGTTTTCTTTCTTCGTTTACATTACCAGTCTATCAAACCTGCATCTGATATCCACGCATCACCATCGATTCTTCAGTGTATTACGTCTTACCGATTTTTCCCTTGACCACTGGTTTATCTTATTGACCTTGTACCATTAATTGTTGATTCCATTGTTGTGTTTGTCGGTCAATTATGCAAGGCACAATGCGTTCATGGGCTCGGCTATCGGCCAGGCTTGGGCCGAGAGCTCCGGCTTTTGTTGGCCCTGCCGGTCGTTCATTTCATGGCCGGTTTTCCAACGCTGGTAGCCGGTTCTATTCTGCGGGACCAAAGTCACAGACTGGTGGTAATAGGGTTGTTTTGTATGCTTCGGGTACAGCAGCCCTTGCTGGTTCGGCCGTAGTATTCACCGATGAAGTCAAAAATGGAATTGAGACGGCGGAGCGCAGTGGGAGGGTTGGCTATGCACTTTTGGTGTGTGTTAATGAGTAAGTTGGTTGATAAAGTTTCCGTTGAGTGCTATAGGGACTGATTAAAATATAGCTACCGGACCACATTGAACAAAATCAAGGAGATTACGGACGCCACAGAGAAGAGTGACTTGCTTCATGCATGCCACCAAAGATGCGCCAACCGGACATTGAAGGTTCTTGAAAAGAACGGTGGTATCTTTATCAAGCTCGGTCAGCATTTGGTGAGTTGGTTGAGACATAAGACTCATGACTTGACGCTAACGTTTCTTTAGAGTGCCATGAACTACCTTTTACCCATTGAATGGACCACTACTTTCATCCCTCTCCAGGACAAATGCCCTATTTCCTCGTTTGAATCTATTCAGGCTATGTTCCTAAAGGACACGGGCAAGGACCTAATGGAGGTCTTCTCGGAGTTTGACCCTACCCCGATTGGTGCTGCCTCTCTTGCGCAGGTTCACATGGCGAGACTCCGGGAAACTGGACAAGAGGTTGCTGTCAAGGTGCAACATCCTAGCTTGGATATCTTCTCACCACTGGATATCAAGTTGACTTCATTCACTTTCACCACATTGAAAAAGGTCTTCCCCGACTATGACCTTGAGTGGCTCGCTAGAGAAATGGAGGAATCTCTTCCCAAGGAGCTGGACTTCAGGGAAGAGGCTCGCAATGCTCAGCGGACACAAAAGTACTTTTCCAACTACCCCGAGCTTCCGCTGGTAATCCCAGATATTGTTTGGGCTCGCCGTAGAATCTTGGTTATGGCTGCCGAAAAGGGCCATCGTCTGGATGATCTTGAGTACATGGATAGTGTCGGCATTGACCGGGACGATGTTTCGGCTTCTTTAGCTCGTATTTTCAACGAGATGATCTTTGGTCATAATGCGCCACTCCACTGTGACCCTCACGGCGGAAACTTGGCCATCAGAAAGAACACTAAGCGTCGGGGTCACAACTTTGATGTGATTCTGTACGACCACGGCCTGTACCGTGATATTCCCGAAGACATGCGCCGGTCCTATGCTAAGATGTGGCTTGCAGTGGTTGACGGTGACATGGATCGTATGTGCAAGTACGCCATTGAAGTTGCTAAGATTGAAGAGAAGGATTTCCCTCTGTTTGCTTCAGCCATTACTGGCCGTGACTACCGTGTCGTCAAGAAGAGCGGTAGCATCATGCAGAAGCGCACCGAGGCTGAACAGAAACGCCTGAGTGGCCTGCTGCAGGACGGGTTGATTGTCGACCTGGTGCATCTACTTGGTAAGGTACCGCCCATTATCCTGTTGATTCTCAAGACAAACGATCTTACACGCAGCTTGGACGAGAACTTGCAGACACGTCAAGGGCCTATCCGCTCGTTCATGATCCTCGCTCGCTACTGTGCACGAACTGTCTTCCAGGAAAGTGTAGAGACGTTGAAGAATAAGGGCGGGTCCATGTTGTGGCCGACTACGGCTGTTCATTACGTCGGTGCTTGGTTGACGTTTTGGCGTATGGAGATGAAGCTGAATGTTTTTGAATGGTGGATTTATACCCGGAGAGCACTTGGCTTTGGCTCTGGATTGGCTAAGCCATTGAGTTTGAGTGGTTCGGGACGGGCTGCTGCCACGGCTGCCGCAGCTGCGGCTTAATAGGACCTGGTTATGTAAGATTAATAGGTGTTTATAATGTCAAGTTAGTTGGTGATCCACTAAGGAAAAATAGTATACTATTGAATGTCATCATGTCATAACTAAAACCTTGGAAACCTTGAACACCTCAATCCTGTCTATCAAGTTAACCTCGGTCTCTTATTCCCATCCACATCCTGCTGTCCACCCCCTTGTTGACCCTGTCCCGCCCCATTCTGTCCCGGCGGCCCCATCTGCGCGGCAACCTGATGCTGCAACTGCGGATACTGCGGAGCCCCCCTCTTCATAATCGTAGGCGGTCTATAAGCGCCCCTCTGGCCTCCCGGCCCACCAACACGGCCACCAGGTGCACCTAGCGGTCTATGGCCCGAAGGACTCTGGATTGCAGGTGGCGGCGGCGCGGGCTGTTGTTGTTGTTGTTGTTGTTGTGATTGAGAGAGCGGCGGGACGTTTTGAAGAGAGCGGGAGACGGGCTTGGATGAGTTGTGGTCTATACCGGGGGTTTTGCGGATTGAGGGGGATTCGAGGCGTGGGTTGAAGGCGCTGTGGGCGGCGGGGGTTAGAGAGGGGGCGCCGTCGGGGAGGGTGGCTACGGCGCGGGCGGAGAAGAAGCCTATGGGTTCGCCGGGGGGTGGAC
>NETU01000034.1:0-31198 GCA_003032515.1 Huntiella decipiens | reverse complement strand
AGTATCTCTATACTTGTGTAGTCTTTGGGCTGACCGGAAACATACGTGGACATGTACCGGGTCAGATATCTGAGGTGTCTGTAGTATCTAGAATGAGTGTTGTCACCACTGTGCAGGAATATGTCAACTAGCCCGCTTTTGGTGTCTTAAGCGTCTACGACTGCCACTTGACGCCGGCTGGAACTTCTCTTATCAAAAAAGGAACGGCCAATTGACATGACCGAATGCGATTTTGTGAGCTAGTGTCATTGGCAAGTCAGTGGTCCGATTACGTTCGTGGCAACAGCGTGTGTATTGTAGTGAAGGTTATGGGATGGTAGTAGCTGTTAACAGTCTGCAGATGGAGTTCCAGGCCAATCATAGTTTGCATCTTTGTTATCAATCTCAATTCAGGCTACCTGCTCATATGTCTCTGTCGTTCTGTTACGTTGAAAAGAACTATTAGACAGGAGTTGCAGCACGAATACAAAGGCCAACATAACATGAGATAACTGTGTTAGGCCCAAGTTGCCCTTTTCTTGACCTCGAACTAGGATGTATATATCCAGTTTGTATTATCGATGGCCTCAGGTGAGCCTACACTGGTATCTCCACACCTGGGTTTAATTGTTGTCCGGTATATCTTGTTTTTTTAAATTGCCAAATTCTACAATACTACTTGAGCTCCTAGGTACTATTATTTTAAATGTGGCACATACTTATAACATCATTGAGCGTTATGAGAGTAATGGCGCAAAACAAAGAATTATTGACCGACTTGAGCAAGGCTACTGGCCCGGGATTAAAACAGTGACTGGCATGACCCTGCCAGCTAGCGATCTCTCAAATACTTCACCTGATAAACTCGTGATGCTCTGCAAGTCACCATATCCTCCATTTGACATGCTACCTAAGCCGTCACATGTTTCAAATTCTCTTCACATTACATAGCACCTCGGTGCAGTTCTGATCGGAGTTATCACCATATTAGGTGCATCCTACCAAACTCCATGATTATGAGTTAAGAAAACGAACAGGACACGAAGTGCACATAACCTGATAGAACGGTGTAGTCAGGTTGTCAGTCTCTGCCCTGTCTGATGGCTGCTCATTAAGTGTTCGTGTCTTACTGGATAGGAATTGCCTCCTATGTAGACCCTGATAGAACAGCACCAGTAACAAAGTCCAAGGGTTCCACTTCTTTTTGACGCAGTGGTATGCTAATGTCTCCCAGTCCGTCATCTAGTACCATATATGTATTCCAAAGGCACTACAGCTACTTGGGAAAATGCCACTGTACAATGATGTTGTCTACAAGATGAACCTGGCAGCTCAGGCCGTCTGATGTGGTGGTGGCGTGTTTAAACTAGAGACTAGGCTTTTTGATGAGTGACCAAAAAGGATATTTACATTTGTAGTGCAGTTGTCGACTTCCAGACGATAAATGATCTCCAAGTCTTTACACCATGTTTACTTACTGATAGTCCAATATTCTAAATACTCACAGTTTACACCTTGCTGGCCGATTCAGTTCTCACCAGATATCTCTACATAGTTTGTTTGGTTCGGCGTTACAAGTTTGGCGCCATAATTCAAATGGGGATATCATCATCAATACACACAACAACATCCTATAATATTGTTTTTTCTATATTCAGATTATGCGCTCAACCTAGACACACCTATGTAGTTTCTGAGGCTATATCATCGTTATACATTTTACTCGGTAACTATGTGTACTTCGGACAGATTTAACCATCAATAGTTTGCCTTTGTTTGCAAGATCAGTCAATGTCGTACTGCAGTGGCAATTCGCATACTGTCGTAGTTTGTGTACACTGCAAACATCTAAAAGGTCTAGAAATACTGCAATTTACGTTGATAAATTACGTGTCGTATCAGTTTGTCCCTGAGTTCCCTCAGCTCTCATTGAGGCATTCCACCGTCAAGCTAGATTCTACGAAAGCTTTTAGTACACCATCATGATCAATTTTCAAGAACAACATGACAACGCCATGAACCAGTCGTCTAGCCCAGATCACAATCTCGACATGAGCAAAGTCATACACGATGCCGTTCAGGTAGCTAAGGATAAGGTGGGGGGGGGCAATTGAGGACAAGGCTCTTGGTCCAGAAAGATCCGGTAACCCCGGACAAGAGGACAAAAAGCCCACGCGAGAGCAACGGCCAAAGGGGTTCAAGAATTGGAAGAAGGGTTTCTCTAGGTGGAGTTTGTATGTACATATATCACAATGTAGCACAGGTTTCTTTGTCAGTCCTAATGACCTCACAGACCACTCTGTTTTACGATCTCAATTTGCCGGTAGTGCCTCAATATCAACTGTCCATTGAACGATGAGTTCCCGTGATGGAAGCAAGTAAGTTCCAGGAAGATCTTATTGGCTTGTATCGGCCGGTTTCTTGTATATTGTATCGATTGAATTAGGTGACTTCCGGGTTCTATAGCGGTTATTAGAAAGTTATGTTTCACAAGTTTGACTCATTACACCTGAGATTGTATTCTCTACCGTAGTACCTGTCATCCGGTTGTCGACGGTGTACGATATGATTATTTAATTTAGATTTGCCAAAACCACTTCCCATGAGATCAATAACCTGTATCAACCAGTCGATCAGTGTCCGAATGTCATGTTGCGACTGATATACCAAGTCACATCGACTGATTCATAACCAAGGCACACTTCAATGACTACATCTTGGCCCTTGTGGATTCTTATGTAGCCTGGATCTACTCGGACTCATTGTTTCGTGATTCTGTGTAATGTAGACTCTGACAACACAAGACCCGGCTCTTTACACCTGGATGTACAAATCAAGCTCCGCAGTTACCAGCCTATATGATTACCATTCCCTATAATCCCCGACACGAAAACAACCAATCACAAAAATCCCAAGATTCGGCTACAAGACGATCGTATTGCTGTGTTTTATGTTCATGACTCCCTGAAATCTCTTGCTCTATTCAAAACCAATTCGTAGATATAAATCTACACAGTCTAATTCTTTGACACTGTCACTTGAACCTTAAACCATAACTATTCTTCCCTCAAGCTTAGGTCCAATAACCCTCGTCCAATCAACATTCAAATCCTTCACCTTAGAATCGTCACACAGCGCCGTCTTCAACCCCGCTCTGCGCGCCCATATAGCGACAAACTTCCGCATAAGAAGCAACTCGCGCTCGATAATATCATGTTCCTCTGGATCCGTCTCATCGTCATCTGACGTCTCGTACCCATCGACCCCATGATTATCATTTTCAGGCTTCCGTCCAAACCCAAGTCTCTTAGACAGCCATGTTTTCCATGTGTCTGGGCTCTCTTCGCTGACGTCTTTGATGTCACATTCAGAAACAGGTAGTGACTGCGTTTCGTTCACGGGAACCTTGGTGGCCACGTCTTGCCAGTGAGAACTTAAGTGGCACCACTTGCCGACGGTCTTTAGGCTCATAAAGTATTGCCGCATCATAGCTGACAAAATGATCCCGTTCTCTTCATCTACAATCTCTTCACATTCACCACCCTCCGATTTCACTAACAAGGCGTCGTAACCATCTGTTCAAGGTTGGAGGTTAGTTGTGACGTCATTTTGACTGAATTTGATGTGTAGAACTTACCTTTTCCGCGGCCCATGTATCCCCGAGTGGCCAACGTGTATTTTCGTTCCATATCGATGGGTTCTCCGCCAAGGGTGGCTTCGATAATGCGTTTCCCAGATGGCAGTTTAGGATCAAACTTGAAATGGATGTTTGATACCTGTGGGAAACGACCCTCAAGGGCTGGGTACTGCGACACACCATTCTCGAGGGCGCCCCAGATAGCCTTTCCGGTACACCGAATAAAGATAGCGGGGTCTTCGAATGGGAAACAGTTTGTAATGTCTTTCAACAAAATCACACCTGGTGGATACACCGTGTCACCACGAATAGTGCCTGCGGCCATGATGCAAGCATCAGCATCATAATGACCCCGCATAATATCACAAACAAAGTTTCCAATGTTCGACTCCGCCGTCCGCACCGTGCAGAAACGGGCATCAAGTGGAGTTGAAGTCCATCCTATGGGCTTTGCGAGATTCTTCTTAAGAGAAGCGGTAAGCGACTCAACGAGGGTATCGGCCGTAGGGTCAGAGGGGGTGTTTGTGCAGACATCCCGACGAAGAATATCAAAGTCCCACTTTCCATCAGGACGCTTCCAGCCTTCAATGTAGCTGATATTTTTAAAGTCGGTTCCAGACCGGAGAACGTGGGTACCGTTCACATGTGAGTGTGCATAGTAATGATCATGGCCACCAAGAATCAAATCGAATAATCCGTCCGTCTGCTCCGCCAACTTGTTATCGTTAGGTTCGCGCTGGTGACTGACGCAGATGACCATATCCGCCCCCTCTTCACGCAGCTTTGGTACAATCTCCTTGGCCGTCGCCGTGGCAGAGCGGTATTCAATATTGGGAGGTAACGAGTTAATCGTGCCGAGCCACTCCCGCTCTCCAAGGCCCACAAAGGCAATTTTAAGACCAGTAGGTGTGGTATGCCAATGAGTCTTCTTAGCGTTTCCAAGAGGCGTGTTTGGGCCAAGAGCTGGGTCGAGTACGTTCGCGAGAAGCCAGGGGAAGGTAGTTTTGCTAGTCAGATGGGTAAATTGGGCAACGCCAAAGTCGAGATCGTGGTTTCCAACACAAGCCACATCTGTTCCAATCTGATTAAGAACAGGAACCATATGTTCACCTAATTGGGTGGTAAGGGAGAAGATCACGGCATGTTAGTCGATGTCCGACAGAAGACAGGGGTAGGGTAATCAAGAACCTTTAGTCACGGAGCTTTCAAGACTGGGGTTAAAGGCATCGCCGGAAAATACGGTCACCAGGCCGGTTGACTCGGTTATGGGAGCATTGCGGTATTCGTTGACAACGCTGATGAATCGTGAATAGCCACCTACTGGCTCAGAGCTAGCGGCTTCAAGGTGGTAAACGTCATTGTAGTGAAGAATTCGGACGGCGGGGTCAGCTTTGCTGGGCCGGTCACTGCTATATGTGATGGAACTGTTGGGTGGGAGGGACATGGCGATGGTGAGGGTGATTAAGGATAAATCTCAAGCTATTTAAAGAAACCTATCACCTTATTTCAGATCGGTAGTTAGATCTCGAGTACAATGTGTTAATTGGTAGGATTCAGGATTCACCATGTGCAACCAGCTCATGAGCCAATCATAGAAGACGCATTTAAGGAGGGGTATTTAGGGTTCAAACTAGCAAACAGGGCTGTTGCCACAATGGGACCATGGAATTGTTATCAAAAGGTTGCATTCAAGTTCAGCTAGAATCTATGGTTACACCGTCTTTCTCGAGTCTCCAACAGACCGTCTAAAACCCAGCCAACGTCAAACCGAGGGTAATGAGTCCCGGCACACCCTGGACATAGAGAATCTTCTTTGAGCTAGTAGCAGCACCAAAGATACCAGCAACGGCTACACAACCGGCGAAAAACGTGCGAATCTCACGGGCAAAGATGGCGTTTCCGTGGATTAAACTCCACGCAAGACCAGCAGCGAGGAAAACATTGTAGATACCCTGGTTCATACCGAGAACCTTCGTCTGCTCAGCGAATTCGGGACGCAGGTTGAAGGCGCGACGGCCGGCAGGTTTCGTCCAAAGGAAGATTTCGAGGACGGAAATGTACCCGTGAAGAGCGGAGAGACCAAGAGCGGCGATGGCGGACATGGTGGTGGGGTTTGTTGTATTTAGGTGGCAGGGTGATGTGCGACAGGACGACAGGGGACTTCTATTTCTTTGAAATGGAGAGATGTTAGTTTGTTTACATGTTCACATGATTTTCCACGGCATGCATCACACTAACCAAAAAGGAATAAAAAGGATCATGTACATAAGATGTTCCAGAATCCTTACTTGAATCGACTCGGTAAATAACATTCGGTACAAAAACTCGGCACAAATCAAGACAGACACGCTCCTCTTTATCTCTTCCACATCCCGTCTCAACAAACCGAAATCCGTCTCCAAGCTTAATGTTCAAAGCTCAATGCACGGCATCCTAGTCCGGCCCACTGTCCGTTCACTTAGGGTTACTGTGTTCCTGAGAAAATGAACCTCGGCTTGCGATGCAGGGGCCTTAGTGATGGTTCGATCGGGAAGGAACGTTTGGAGGTTGGATGAGAGCCATTTGGCGATTTGGAGAGGAAGGATGTTACGCTGCTTGTGATATAAAAGTTTTGGGGGTTCTTTTCTTTTTCTCTTTTTTTTTGTTTGAATATAATCTTACGGTGTATTTACCTTCCTGGACAAAAATCAAAATGGCTGAACGGATTTCCTCTCTCTTAAACCACCTTGCGCCAGGCTCGGCCCTCGCCAAAATTACCCAGAAGAACCCCGACGACATCGTCATTACCTATGCAGCCCGCACACCTCTTTGCAAGTCTTTCAAAGGCGGCTTTAAAGACTCGCAACTTGAGGATATCATCTTTCTCCTCCTTCAACAAGTTAACCAGCGCAGCAAGCTTGACCCCAAGCTTGTTGATGACATCTGTGTTGGAAATGTAAGGTTCTGGTGAATCCTGTCCTAGTCGCATAGCTCCTAACTTTCTTTCCTCATAGGTCTCCGATGCGAAGGCTTGTTATAAGCTTCGTTGCGCTGCGCTCGCTGCTGGCTACCCTAATACTACATCCGCATACTCAGTAAACCGTTTCTGTTCCTCCGGTCTCAAGGCTACCGCCGATATTGCGCAGGCTATTCAGTGCGGTTCTATCAACATCGGTATCGCTATTGGCGCTGAATCTATGTCAGTGGGCGGCGATAAGGTCGAGCAGCCTTTCTCAGAGGATGTCCTTTCCCGCTCACAAGAGGCCCGCGACGCTATTGAGCCTATGGGTTGGACCAGTGAGAATGTCGCTAAGGACTTCAAGCTTGATCGCAAAGTTCTAGATGAGTATGCTGCTGAATCCTATCGTCGTGCAGAAGCTGCGCAGAAGACGGGGTTATTCGACGATGAGATTGTCCCTGTAGTTGCCAAAGTCAAGGGCTCCGATGGTGCGCTCAAGAGTGTAACGCTCACCAAAGATGAGGGTATCCGTCCCGGTACTACGGCCGAAAAACTGGGCAAAGTCCGTGTTGCTTTCCCACAGTGGGGTACCGCGACAACCGGTGGCAACGCATCGCAAATCACCGATGGCGCTGCCGCAATTCTCCTCATGAAGCGTAGCACGGCGCAAAAACTAGGCCAGCCTATTCTTGGCAAATATGTGGGTAGTACAGTGGCTGGGCTTGCGCCGCGCATCATGGGTATTGGCCCGACTGTTGCGATTCCCAAGTTGTTGCAACAGCATGGTCTTACGCTTAATGATATTGATGTTCTTGAGGTCAATGAGGCGTTTGCTACTATGGCGGTTTATACTAAGGATTTCCTTGGTTTGGACCATGCCAAGATGAATCCTCGTGGTGGAGCTATTGCGCTGGGTCACCCACTTGGGTGCACCGGTGCTCGACAAATCGTCACTGGTTTAAGTGAGCTCCGGAGACAAAAGAAGAAGATTCTCCTCACAAGTATGTGCATTGGTACTGGCATGGGAATGGCTGGTTTGTTTGTCAATGAAGCTGAAGTGTAGATAAGAGAATACCACCAGGGTTTTTGGAAGGGTACACGGTACAATGACTAAGCGACTATTACGTATAATTGATTTTAAAATCTACCCCGCAGTTACATGTGTGTTTATTGACATAATCATGACGTTTATAAATCCAACACATTGAATCCCTTGCCTTTTCTCATGTACTCCAACCACTGAATTAGGCACGACCAGATATCTTGAATCGCCTATTGGTCTCCCTATCTTCCTCCACAGAAACCCTCAAAAACCCTGAACAAAGCCCCTAGGTTTGACCTGCGCGCTTAAGCAATGCACTGACGTCGGTGGCTGCCCCTACGCCCGTCCACTATATCTGCATTCCATTATATAAATCAACATTGTCGCATCGCATTCGCAGTCGAGATAGTCGACAACGACAACACCAGGCTATTCAATAGCCACTAGTCTTGGACTTATATTATTTGTTTTTTGCTTGTTTTAGTGCCTAGTTTATATTTATATTATGGCGGGGCGCGAAACAAACGAAGCGACGGCCTTGCTGGACAGTGGCCGTGGGGACTCGCGACATGGCACTTTTGATGGAGGAAAAGATAGTCATGACAACGAGAATGGCGAACAAAGTGGAGAGCCTAGTTTTGTGGTGGGTGGGGAGGATACGGAGACGGAGTTTGAACGGGAGCAGACTTTGGGGTTTCGGAGACCGGAGACTAAAAAGGAAGCTTTTGTTATGTAAGGCGCTACTTGCGACAATGACTTCTTGGGAAAATACTAACTGTCGCCGTCTGTCTCCATAGGTACATGCAGTACTACGTGCCATGCACAACATGGCTAGGTCAATATAAGCTTTCCTACGTCAGTGGCGACTTCACTGCCGCCCTAACCATGGCCTCAATCTACATCCCCATGGCCCTCTCACTCGCCGACAACCTCGCGCATCTCCCGCCCATCAACGGTCTCTACTCCTTCTTCTTCGCCCCCCTCGTATACGCCATCCTCGGCAGCTCCCCACTAATGGTCGTCGGCCCCGAAGCCGCCGGCTCCCTCCTCGTCGGCACCGTCGTCAAAGCCAGCATCGACGCGAACCCCGGCAGCGAGGAAGACGACCAGTTACATGCGCGCATAGCCGGTGTCGTCGCAGGTATGGCGGGTGCTACTGTCCTTATTGCCGGGTTGGCTAGGCTAGGTTTCCTGGATAGTGTGCTCAGTCGGCCGTTTTTGCGCGGCTTCATTTCCGCGGTGGGTTTTGTTATTGCCGTGGATCAGTTGATTCCGGAGTTAGGGTTGGCGGCGTTGTCGAAGAAGACGGGGGCGGCGCATGGGAGTTCGTGGGATAAGATTGTTTTTATGTTGAAACATCGGGGAGATATTCATACTATGACGGCGTCGGTGGCGTTGGTCAGCTTTTTGGCAATTATGTTTTTTAGGACAGTTAAGGCCCGGATGCAGCCTAGATACAAGTGGGTTGCCTACGTACCGGATCGTTTACTGGTTGTTGTTGGGTCGTGTGTTTTGTGTGCTTGGTATAGATGGGAAGACGCTGGTGTGGAGATTCTTGGACCCGTTCGCGCTGGAGCAGACGGTCTCTTTGACTTCCAGTGGCCTTTTACTCCATCCATGATCAAGCACATTCACAGTGGCATGAGCACTTCCTTCCTGATTGCCCTTCTCGGTTTCTTCGAGTCGTCTGTCGCTGCAAGAGGTCTCGGTGCCTCTCCTGAGTTCCCAACCATCGAACTGAGTCCCAACCGTGAACTTGTCGCTCTGGGTGTCGCCAATGTTGTCGGCTCCTGCTTCATGTGTCTTCCCGCTTTCGGCGGATACGGTCGTAGCAAAGTGAACAAGTCAACCGGTGGATCTAGCCCAATGAGTTCCGTCTTTCTCAGTATGATCACCTTCCTTTGCATTAAGTTCATGCTTCCCTATTTCTACTTCATCCCTAAGCCCGTCCTCAGCGCCATGATCTCCGTTGTCGCCTGGTCTCTCATCGAGGAAGCTCCACATGACATTTTCTTCTTCCTGCGTATTAGCGGATGGACTGAGTTGGCCCTTATGGGTACAATTTTCCTAACTACGATTTTCTTCTCGTTGACTATGGGTATTGCTATTGGCATTGGGTTGTCTTTGTTACAAGTCATTAGACATTCTACACGTCCACGTATCCAGATTCTTGGACGGATCCCTGGAACCAACAGATTTGAAAACGCCGAGACACACGCTGATAGAGTCGAGTTTGTCGATGGCTGTCTTATCGTTAAGATTCCTGAACCTCTCACCTTTGCTAACACGGGTGAACTACGTTCCCGTCTCCGTCGTCTTGAACGTTACGGAGCCATGGTTCATCCTGCTCTCCCATCAACACGTGCGCAAGATAGTAACCACAATATTATCTTTGACATCCACGGCGTCACATCGCTCGATGGCTCGGGAACTCAAGTCCTCGAGGAAATCGTCACGCAATATACCCAGAATGGCGTGGGCGTCTACTTTAGTCGTTGCCCTGCAAAGGGTCACCCAGTACGTCGTCTCATGGAGGAAAGTGGAATTGTTGAGATGATTGGTGAGGAAAACATTACAAAGTCGGTTGATGAAGCTATTCGCAGGTCAGAAGCAACCAACGTATCAGCTAGGGTTTAATTGTCAATACTGTATAAGTTATAGGGTTATTTATATTCATCTCATGCATATCAAATAGATATAATAATTAGGGTTACGTCCATAGGTACGCGTGCGCGTTGAGTACATATTTGTGTGACGGGGGGTGAGAGCGGGGAGTATATATTACAAGACTTTGAGATATCATCGCAATTACTTAGTTCAATTCGTTAGCCAATTCTTTGTTAATTATTTTTCAAAATACCACCTGTATTAACCAGAGAGATGACGGAAGTCCCTAGTGATGAGCGGTTAGAGGAGGTGTTGAGACAAACCACCAAGACGGCGTGGTCCGGTGGTGAAAAGGAGGCGTTGACGTTGAATTCCGTACGATTGAGAACGGCCACGGAGTTGGGCATTGCGCTTGATTTTTTCTCAAAGGGCGATTGGAAGGCACGGAGTAAGAGCATTGTTTTGGGCGTTGTTGTAAGTTCATTATGGTTGAGTAGGGTGCTGAAAGATTAACTAACTGGTTTTAGGATGACCTGGAAGCTGAGGCTGAAGAGCAACAACAAGAACAGGAGGATACGAAGGAGGAAGAAGGCTTGGTCGATCGGACGAAGGCGAATGGATCGGGGAAGAGAAAGGCTGATGAGGATACAGCCCCTGTGAAGAAGAAGAGTCGCAAGGGTAGTATATCAGCCAGCAAGACTAAAGCCCAAGACTCCCCCTCAGAAGAAGAAGAAGAACCCGAAGCACCCCCCTCCGACTCTGACTCCTCCGTCCTAGACAGCCCCCCCAAGTCCAAAAGCAAAGGCAAAGGCAAAGCCCCCCCCAAAGCCAAATCAGACGACTCCAGCAACCCACAAATCAAAACCCTCCAATCGCAACTCCTCAAATGCGGACTCCGCAAATCCTGGGCTCACGAACTCGCCCCTTTCTCCTCAGCAAGTGCCAAGATCGCCCATCTACGCTCCCTTCTACACTCCATCGGGATGACGGGACGCTTCAGCGAGGCGCGTGCCAAGGAGATTAAAGAGGAGAGAGAACTTCAAGCGGATGTAGAGGAGGTAGAGAGGGTTGATAAGATGTGGGGAGCCAAGGGGACTGACGACGAGCCCGGGGCTACGAGAACGAGGAGAAAGGCTGCCCCGGGGAGTTTAAAGATGCAGAAGATTGTGATTGAAGGGGACAGCGAAGAAGATGAAATGGACAGTTCGGAAAGTGATAATGACCATGAAGAAAGCGACGTGGACTCCGATGACGATGATGACGGAAGTGTCGTTATGAGTTCGGAAGAGGAGGAGGAGGAAGATTATGGTGATGAAAGTGATGATTCGCAACCTCCGAAGAAGGCGAAGGGGAAGCCGAAGGCTAAGGCTACGGCTAAGGGGAAGGGGAAGGCGAGGCCGGCGAGACGAGGAAGGAAGGCTGTTGACTCTGATGATGAATCTGATGAAGATACAGCCGCTGATGATGACAGTGAGTAGGTGATAGCACGCTCACTTACATGACTGAGACATTAAGTCTGTGTTACAACCCAACCATCCTTCATAGAACCAAGCCCTTAATAAGCATATTTTACACCTACCCAATCAGAACTCCCCACTAATAAGAACAAATGTGCACAATTACGGCATCAAAACTCTTTATATTACAACTATCCTAAATTAAAAACTTAATAAGCATCCTCCACGATATCTCCTAAAGCAGATTTTCCACTCCGCCGTCTACCAGCAAAGTTACCCGCGATACTCTCACGGGTAGGCTTCTTAAGAGCCTTCTTGCCCACCATGTTAACCTCGTTAGGCAACGCAACAATAACATTCTTGTCAGTGCCAAATTTGAAGTTATCCGCCATAACATCCTCCACATAGCGCTTAATAAGATATTGCGTCTTTCCACCACGCAGCACTCTCCGCAGGTTCCACTCAATGATGTAGGGACCAGTAGCCGTAATGATACTGGTCTCCTGAGTACCCTCACCCGTGTTGAAACGCGCAGGCGTGAAAGTGACAGGCTTCTTCGTCTCATACGCAAACTGCGCTACGTGCTCTGGAGTAAGCGCCAGTCTCCGTGGCTGAGGCTTCTTATCAGCGGAAAACGACCGCTCGAAACCAAGCTTGCCCTCGTTCTTACCCTCCTTTTGAAGAGTGTCGATGAGCAGCAGATACGTCTTGCACGTTGCCAGCAGCCAGCGACCGTCCGCTGACACATCCAAACCGATAATAGGTTCACCAAGAGCTGGAATGTGAGTTTTGGCATTGATACCGAGACGGTCGAAAAGACGGACATCACCCTTGTTGCTGGCAACAGCCATATAACCCTTCTCCGTGGTCGCTATCGCGGAAAAGTCGTTCTTGGAGACGTATTGCTTCAATTCAGAATCCACCAACTTAGTTCCTGACAAACGGGGATCAACACGGAATAGTGCGTTGTGTGAGATACCAAGGAAAGTCTGCTCGCCGGTCATCTGCGCGAACTTCTTCTCGGGCGCAAAAGTGGTGATGGGGATGTCATCGTGGACATTCCACTCATCGACAACCTTACCGTACTCGAGATCCATGCGGTACAGCTTGTTGGTTTCAGTGCCGTGCTGCAAAATCAGATCACGATCCTCGTTGTGCAGCATGACCTTCTTGGGACTAAACAGTTTACCGCTAGTGGTCTCAACACGAGAGATGTTGGTAGAGAACTTGAGCTGGTCGTTCTCAGTGTGCTTGAACACTCCGATCTTGGATCCGCGGACCACAAAAGACCGGTCGTGTTTGTAACCAACGGCAAGCTGTGAGTTGACATGACCGTCGGTCCGCTTCTCTGGTGCGTCATCATCGCTATCCTCCTCCTCGTCACCACTGTGGGCACCAGGAAGATCTTCCTCGTCTTCCTCCTCTTCTTCTTCTTCTGGCTCCTCATTCTCTTCACTGTCCTCAACAGTAAGGTCATTGAAGGCATCAGTAATGTAGTCACGCTCAACATCCTTGACCTTGGTCCACTTGATCATGTTCAGCTGCTCCCAAAGAGCACGAAGGAGACCCTCCTGGAACTTCTCCAGGGTCTGTTGTTCAGTGAAACGCAACAACCAAGAGTTGGCACTGCCGTCAGGTTGGTGCTGGTTGAAAATGAACGAGAGGAACTCGAAGTTGAAGACAGGGTTGATATCAGGCGTAATAGGCATGCTAATCAATCTCGTGCTGCCAGAAACCTCAAGCCAGTACTCCCAGCTGCCAACCTCGGTAACAACCGCCGAAACCTTGGAGGCCTTCTTCACAAACGTACCCGAGACAAAGTCGAAGAAATGCAGCTCGGCTTCAACCGCAACATACTCGTTAATAGCGGGTGGCGCCGCCGCAATCTCCATAACAGCCTCGGGAACGGGCTCCTCCGCATGCTGGGCGTCATATTCAGCCTCGGCTTCCTCAAGCTGCCTTCTAAGCTCAGCTTCTTCGTCACCAAGGTCGTCCTCAGCATAGTTTTCGGCGTGCAATTGAGCAGCAGCCTCTTCAGCCTCAGCTTCGGCATCCAGTTGCGCCTGAATATCGAAATCATCGTCATCCTCCATAACAACAATTGGTGATTCCTCCACGAGAGAAGTTGGGGTGACGTCGGCATTTGCTTGCGCCTCGGCTTGAGCCTTCAATTGCGCAGTCTTTCCGTTCTTGGTGGCAATAGCTTTGGCAAAGACAGCATCAGTTGAGTCAATCGACCGGTTCAGAGTAGGCGAGTGAATAGGAGAAGCTGGGGGAATCGGCTGATCATCGTCAAAGTTGAACTGGGCAAGATCCTCTTCGGTGGCGGTGGCATATGGCTTCTTGTACAGACACTCGTACTGGCAATGGCAAGCAACCTGCTGGAACTGCGCAATCAGAGTCTCTGGGACGGAAGAGTCGCAAATAAATTCGTATACGTCACCGTTGTCGCCGCTCAAATCGCGCCACGCAAGGACGGTCTCAGAAGCCTCGCGCACCTCGACACGGAAGTGCAGGTCCCGGTCAAGCAAGAAACACTTTTCATCGCGATCCGAAGTCTGGCCTTCGTTTTCCTCGTTTCCTTCCTCCTCGGCGAGCTCCTCCTCGCCTTCCTCGTAGACACGTTGTACAACAAGCTGGTACTGGAACTCGGCGGTGGTCCGACGGATACGGGCAGCGGAGTCTTTGAAGATAAGTTCCGAGTAGCCCTTAGGAGACTGGGGACGAACAAGGTAGAGCTGACCCTGAGGAAGCTCAATCAATGCCTCTTGGTTTCCGGCACCGAAAATAAGTTTGCCAACTACACGATAGACAAGAATAATATGGTTAGTATCTATATATATCAAGTTGCATAAACAACGTTCTGGATTCCAAACACTCCCTTTGACGTTGTAGTCAACTGAAATGTAACCGCCCTTCTTCCCGTTCCAGCCAACCCTGGACTTAGCGCCATAGCTGTCAAAGTCGTCACGGGCCACTCTGACCTTCTAGGGTGCAAATTTGTGAAGACAACTGACAAAGCGCAAGCGGCCATATGACGAAATGCGTGAAGAAGAGGGGTTAATTAATAAGGGGAGCAGAAGATTGTTTACTTACCACCACGGAGCATAAACATGACGACGGTTTATAGCAGATAACTGCCAATAAAGTCACAAGAGAAAGACGAAAAAAAGGAAAATAAACTCAAAACCAGCAAAGGGGCCAGTTTAGCGACGTAGAACAAATGCGCTGTGGAGGTCCCACTATCAGCAACAACAAATGCAAGGTAAAAGAAGAAGAAAAAACGGACGCGGTTCCGAGCGAACTCTAAAGACAAAGTGACGCCAGTGAGCCAATAAGAAACAGATAACAAGCAGTGATAAGAAAAAGCTGGCTGAAAGGTGCTTGGCCTGGTAGGAACGAGAAGAACAAGCAAGCAAGGGTTCGTCAAAATAGGATGCAATGGGACCGACGACAGAAGAAAATAAGGCGGAGACAGATTGTTTTAGAAGTCTCTAGAGTTGTCTATGGGTATAAGTGAAGGTTGTAACAAAATCAGTAGTATATGTACACGAAGACAAAAGGACGCTATATAGGAAAAAGTGAAATCGTCAAAGAGTTGAGACGATTCCTCCCGTCCATCTGTACTCAATATAAAGTCATCCAAAACACCCTTCAGGTCCCCTAGATTCACTCGCCAACGCTACTGAATCAACTGAATCATGACTAACCGCCACACTTTTTTGCCATCTGCATGTATGTATGTACATACATAAGTTGACCCTGATTCCAAGCGCTAGAGCGGAGGCCTGTGGCGGTAACCCACTAATTAGGCTGCAATTTAAAAGGATTTTAGTTTGCACCCAACGTCATTCACCGCTATATTACGCCACACGACAACAAACTTTGCTTGACATTCGAACACATGATAAAAATCCTTATATAACGAACCGCTGCCTATAAATGATTACTGCCCTCCAATTAGTTTAAATGTTTACAAAGCCTAGTGCTTCTTTTCAGCGTTAAAGTTTCCCTCCTTCGTCTTCGTCACTGTCTTGTTCGCCTCGCTCGTGTAACCATTGACAATCAACTGCGCCACATTCATGCCCATCAACGCATTAGTCTCCATCGTTGAGATGAAGGCCTCCATACCAGATGTGTACCACAAACCGTCATGGATCTGAGGAGACTGGAACTGAGTGCGGGGTAGTTCAATGGGGTACGACCAAAAGACGTCGGGGTGGTACCACGAGATGGGACTGTTTTTACCCGTAAAGGTGTTGGGAATCTTCGTGTCGAAGAGTTTGGAGAGGAACTGGGGGGTAACAACTTCAGGAGAGAAAATCTTCCAGATGAACTCAGTTTCACCAGTGGTGGGGTTCACGGCCTGGCGCAAGGCATTGACCGAGTAAAACCCGGCAGAGCCAGCGCCCTGTGTTCCCTCCTTGGAAACATCACCAGGAGCCAGACTAGTCAAGACCGTAACGGGTGCATCTCCCTTGATATTGAAGTACGAGGAAGAAAGATTGCGCGGGGTCGCAAAGATGGTGACATGCAGTCTCATGTAAGGGATCTCAGTCGTCTTGGTATCAAAGATTCTCTTGGGAATCGTGATACCAGAGAACTGGAATGGGTTGGCTACAATGACATCATCGAACGCGTTGAGGCACTTGCTATGAGCAGGCTTGGTAGCCGTCTTGACAGTGTACTTGCCCGACTTTCCGGATGTCAAATCAATGCCAGACACAGCCGTGTTCTTATACAAAGTAGCGTTGGATCTCAAAACCATCTCTTCAAAAATCTGCCAGTTTCCACCGGAGACCTGCGTAGCACCACTAGTAGCCATAGAAACAACAGTCGCCAAACCATGGATATAATCCAAGTTGGCAGCATAGTTGGCACGGGTGGCCGCCTGAATCACTTCATTGGCATAGTTGGTGTTGATCCCGTTCTGCTGAAGATACTTTCTACCGTTGATACCAGTATCGCCAAGCAGATCAAGCTTCTTGGCAGCGTCCGTCAATGAGCTGAACGGGAAAATGGGTGAATCATAGATCTTGATGAACTTTGCAATCTGCGAGCTAACCAACGATGTGAATTTGGTTGGGCCAGTTCCGTAGCGCAGTAAGAACTTGGCATAGTCAGACCAACTAAAGCCATCTTCAGGTTGATTGAAAACAATATCCTTTCCATTCCAAATGACCGTGGACCCAACAACATCAGTCACATCTGGATCCTGGAACGTCAGTCCAAACTCGGGAACAGCCGCATACATAATCTTGTTGGACTCCACAAAGAGAGAAGCCCCAAGCTCAATAGGCAGCAGCGAGCTGTTCCACGCGTTAACCGTCAACGTCCGTCCACCAATCCGATCAGTCTTCTCGAAAACCGTGATGTTGACAGCAATACCAGCCTCATCCGCGAACTTGCGAAGATGGTAAGCCGCGGAGGATCCGGCAGGTCCGGCGCCTTAAATGTGGAAAAAATCGCGTTAGCGGTGAGGGTCGTGCGTGTTGTGGGGCCGATGGATGCCGAAATGTGGGGGCATTCATGTGTAAATGCGACTTACCGATAACCGCGACTTGCTTGACCTCAGTGGTAGCGTAAACAACACTGTTGAAGAGGGCAACATAAGCGGCGAGAGCAGCGATTGACTTCATGGTGATGGATTCAAACAAATATGATTAAGGTAAACAAAGTGTCCAAGGGATGAGGTGATGGGAACGATAAAGTCAATACCCATAGGCTGGAGAGGGCATGGATATATGTATGCGAATGGATAAAGTGTATCCGAGCTGTATGAAGAGGAAATTCCAATGGATGCACACAACTTCTCAGCTCTATTCAAGGCTATTGTGGACTGGCTGCCTTACACGTCAATTCAAATGCGGAAAGAACCTTATTGACGACAAATCACATCACCTAGCGTAGGTCTTTTGTCAATAGCTATTGTCACGATGTCTCAACAAAAATACCAAATAAGGTATTCCGTTTCGAGAATCACACGCAAAAGGTCCCCAAAGGTCGGTAATAAATGATAGTCCGAAGGTGATGTATCGCGGGCGGTCCGCAGGTGAATGTAAGGCTCGGTCCATAACCGTCATTGACATCCCCAGCGATACGCACAATTACCTGATGATGGTGTCATCCTTTGCGCTATTAGGGTCTGTGTAGGGTTTATATGAGTCGTCAATATCACTGACCTCACGGAAAGCACGGAAATACCCTTTAAATCCAGAATTCTGAGAGACAAATCACAAGCAGGTCTAAAATTATCGGAAGCCATGCAGCTATTATGAAACTTCGTCACACAACAGGCTGAGAGATTCTTTGCCGTCGCTGGGTTTTATCAGTAAGCAACCATCCAACAACGCATATCCAGTACATATACGCAGCAAGCCGACATGAAACTCGGCTCTCTAAAGCAAACCAATATAGCTGACAAAGCCTTGAAAACATCATTAACTCTATCAAAAGAGTTAACTCCGACAGTAAGCTGCGCCATAAAATAAACTTCAAGCTCATCTTAACATACCGTAGGGTTAACACACATACATGGGTTAGTAAAGAAGATCTCCAGCTTTGTTGCCATCGTACAGGAGGAAAACCACCGAGAGTTTTGTCTTTACAGGCCTGGGACACGTTATTCCATTTATTGCCGTATAATTCCCTGAGGCTGTGCATCGGGTAAACCTAGACAACAGGCAGGGCAGAATAGGGCGAGGCTTAAGTAAGATACGGACGGAACGAACAGAAAGGGCAGTGAAGACGCAGCGGTGTGAAAGTGTCACGGAAGTTTTCCAAATAGACGGCATAAAGCATGATGTACATACATACAGTGCTCATCTCCGTTGCCAACTCTCTTGGCGAGGCAGTGGATGGTAAACTTCGTATTGAAGCCATTTGAGGACTGCTGACATCAACTGAAGATGCGTGACAGGTAGTTCACAAGAGTAGGATCAAAAGGTAGGGTTGGATTAGGATGAGGACGTGGCAATGGACGGTCCTGTTATCATGATGATCATGTATAGTATCCACACATATGTATGTACATATGCACACAGACGGTCCAAACCGGCCATTCACGGCGCCGATTCCTTAATACGGCTTCCCGCCAAGCCGTTTCTTGGAAGCTCGGCGCGAGTTACGAGGCACCGAATAGACTCACAGACGAAAGCCACCGGGCATCAAAACTATCAAGACATCAGTGAGCAAGGTCAGGGGGTCCCCGACTGCAGATTTAGTGGATGCAGTATATTTTTGTTTCTCTCACTTTGTTGTTGCAGGCGCTAAAGAATACGGAAAAATCGACTGAGAAAAGAAGACCCAAAGAAATACTGGGGAATATGCCGACTGAGCCTTGTGGGGTTATGTGGCATATTAGCGAGTAGCGGCGAGATGGCGATGATCTCGATTTTGGAGTCTTGGAATGGTTGATATCGATAGAATCGTTAGCCACATGCCAAAATGAAAATCAGACTGCTTATGCTTTTGTCTAGTGTCCTGTCAATGTAAAGTTAATAGAGAAGCCCCTGACTAACTGTGAAAGCTGCCATAAAGTTGCCTAAGGTTACCCCGCTTGTGGCTAGTTAAAAGCGCTCTTCAGAAGACAATTGGCTACAGCAGGCGACTAATTCCTAGTACAGGAATCATCTGCTTATTCCTTCTCCACACAACCTCAAACACCACTCGAGCGTACAGGCGTCAGATCGTCCTGACGAATGTCTTCTATTGGGCGGATCTTCGGCCAGGAACAGAGGATGAAGGAAGTAAGACTCAGTTTTGTGTTTCATCGACACACATCCATACAACTCATTACAGAATGAAGAAATAGGACCAAGATTGCATGAATATGTCGAGTCGGTACATTGTCGTGGTAGGTATATATATACATATTTCGACATTATGTATTGAATATTACACCCCCCTTTGCTCCACGTGACTGGCGCCGAGAATACAACCGAGCTTCACAAGTTTCCCTGTTTATCGTCTTATCATGCTGTGGTGCCCAGAATAAACATTCAGACACAAGAGGAAACACAATTGGAACTTGACTTTGAACCAACGAATGTACATTTCCAGCAAAATGACTAGTCGAGTATTCCAATCCCTTGAGAATGTGGCAAAAGAAAACATCTGATAGAGCCGTCGCAATTCATTCCAGGCATTTTCTTCTTTTCCCCAAATTTTGCCAATAGTGGCCATTGGGGGGCTGGTTTTCTGGCGGACCTCCCGTTGCACTGCCTCAGTTGTCCTTGCTGGTTAGATATAACCAACCAAACGGCCAGGCAAGGCTTCAACATGCATGCCGTGATAACGTTTTGCAGCCGCCCGCTTCAGAGGTCTCTGTTGAGACAGATTACCAGGCACAGCGCAAATCGGCCAATCCATTCATCGCCAGACTGTTGTACTACCCGTTCCCTCAGACTGCCAGATGCATTCTGCAAGTTTGATGTGATCTGACGGACTTGGTGTTCATGTATCGCGGATATATCGGTCGGTTTTGGAGTACTGTAAATTTAGCGACCCATTGGCATTGTGCCGTAAGTGGTGAATGCGTGCGCCTGATGCCTGCTTACAGTCGTCAGCGACCCTTGACTCCGGGAACAAACAACGCTAGCCACGCTGCTCATTATCATTGTTGTTTGATATAGTGAACGTAGATTTTCCTGTTTTTTTGTGGGTTTGTCTATCACGAACAGACCTGACTACGACTACAATCAACCAACGGAAACACGGTCAACGCGCACACTACATGTTATCTGGTACATCTGCATGTAGCTATGTTGAATTTGCGAGAATTCTTCTGCAGCTACAAGGAAATCCCACATGGAAGTCCAAGAGCTACTACTCTGGTTTGTAGGACCTGTTGCATGCCGTGCATACGCTTGGAGGATCATAGGAGCTGTTTCGAGAGTAAAGCAGATCGTCGCAGAGTTGCACATATGCACATATGTGTGTGCCTAGCTATTGTAAAAAAAAAAGAAGAACTAGCATAGTAAGTTTGTTTTTACAGTTACGACGACGGACGCTGGTGAAACCAAATCGCTAAAGATTGGATATATTGAATTGTTGGCTAGACAAATTAACCATGTTTTCATGTGTATGTATGTGAATACACGCATGTGTGGTATGTGTTTATCTTGTTATATAAGCACATACTTCACTGAACCAGTATAGACTACCACCAAAAAATGATTCGTTCGTTACTCTCTATATCCGACCCAAAACACAAGGCGTGAATATCCCTTCCGAGAGTGGGGCCGAAAATCATTGACTAGCCAATCAATACACTTATCTTCCCGGTCCTCAACCTCGCAGTTCTTAAGCCCGATGCCGGTCATGATTGGCTGCATTCTGCAACTCGTGCATCTGGATCTCGTTCTTTTTACATGCTCACTCCTGAAGTCCTTGAAAGAACAGACGAGGGACAAACTACTTCAAGGATTTATATCCGGCCTCGAAGGAAAGAAAGTTGGTAGAGTTTATCTGCTCAGCCCACCTTACCGACTGGCTTCACATTGGCGGATCAACATCCAAAGCCACATAACTATCTGTCTGTGCACCAACTGTAAACACTCCAAGTCCACGAAGTCAACGCAGGGATACAATTTCGGCTTACGATGATAATCGCCGTCTCTGTAAGTATAATCATCATGTTGCTTCTTTGATGCGTTATAGTTTCTTTTTTCTTTGTTTTGCATATATTTCGTTGTAGAAGAAAGCCTCGTGATAGAGCACAAAGAACACCTAATACGACTTTTGGTTTGACAGCCGAGGATGGCAGTGGCGGTGGTTGTTGTTGACTTGGGACGGGGGGCTTGCTAATGTGGACCGAGTGCTGTACCCGTTTTGGTGGATATGGCTTGAAAAAAAAAAACCAAGGTTCGCCGCCGGTGGAAGACATGGTGTTTTAGGAAGATGCCATTCAAGTCACTATCCGTCTTTGTCTACATTCTCCTTTATCTCCGTTACCTTATACTGTTACTTAGCTTAGCTATAGAACCACTCTATGCATATGTTCATTCACAGTGTAGATCATTGTAGTAAGCAACCATTGGACATATGAACATCACCTGTTTGTCCAACATCACCAACTGAATCCACATCACCATATCAAAATACCAAGACACTGCGTGCGTGTACACCTTCCCTTAACTTCACCACCCAACCACTGAAGTTCCACTGAACTGATACCCTGGCTCTTTCTTTCTTTAGACACACCAACTGCGGCTTCTACTTCCATGACTGTGTGTACCACAATATCTTGCTGTTGCTGCTGTCTTGTCTTTACACGCCCCTGCCCCTTCTTCTCTTCTCTTCTCCCCTCCCTTCCTGTTTTCTCTGCACCCCCGGGTCTGATCTCCCACGTTCCCTGCTCTCCTTCCCCAGGTGGACCACTTGCCAAACTTCGTAGGCCCCTAGTGCGCTATTACTGCTGTAGGACCACCTTCTGAACAACCCACTGAACCATTTACTGGGTTACTACTCATTCCTGGATCAATGCTCGGTCTTTGTCAGTTTCTTTTTCCTTTCCTTTTTACTCTTCTCACATATTCTCGCTCTCTCTCGACTTTTACAACTTCCTCCTTCCTTTTTCTCTTTTTCCTTTTTTCTTCTTTCGATTTTTTTCGACTTTGTTTGAACTTCGATCCACCTTCTTTTGAATCTCTTGTTTTTGTTCTGCTGTAGTTTTCAAATTGGTGTTCACGCTACCTCGATACTAACTTTGAACATCACCATCGATCTTGGTTCGCCTACTCAGCCAATCCCACGTTCGCTCAATTCCACTGTTATCTGCTGTTCCTTCTTAACATCGACGAACATTTTCGCCTTCAAGAGTCAATTGCGACGACCGTCTAGTTGATAGTTCGACCCGACAAAACAATAACCACCGAGTACGCCGACTGAATTTTCAAAAGTCGCATCCATAGTACCAACTGCTTCACCGATTCGCGCCATATCCTTCAAGCGCGAACACTCGACCGACTGGTTCGCAAATTCTTACGATTCCTTCGCCCCGAATATAACATCTAATCCAACGGGGAACGGCTGGTTCATCGACCTCTATACATTCGTTCTGTTAATCGCCTGCTTTTCTTTTCTTATTCCGAATCGCTCGGTTTATTCCCGGGTCTACGATTTGGACGCTCTTTAAGTCGCACTTTATACCACCAACATCCTTTAACACACATCCGCCAAGATGAGACTATCATTCTCCCTTGTGAGCTTCATGCTCGCCTCCGGCGTTCTGGCCGACACCACCTCCGCTTCTACCGCTACGCAAACGACAAAGGGTTACCAAGGTCCTTCCCAGACGCCCACTCCGGGCTCACAAACACGAGTCGGCTGCTTCACGTCGCAGGGCTCTTTGGAGGATCCCGGTAACTACACAGAAACCTCGGTGTCCAGTGGTCTCTGTGGTGTTTCTCTTTGTGTCGCTCAAAACTACCTTGTTTTCGCCATGAAGGGTACCAAGTGCTACTGTGGTAACACCTACCCACCAGAGGATACTGTCACCGATGACTCTACCTGCAACTATCCATGCCCAGCTTACCCGTCAGAGGCCTGTGGTTCAATTACCGGAAGTGGTGCCTGGTCCGTCTTCAACAGTGGTATCGAGGTTGATGTTTCCTATGATGAGGACACTAGCTCTTCGTCTTCTGCATCTGCCACTGCTACCTCTGCTTCTTCTAGCTCTTCTTCTGGTATGTCCTTGAAATACATGATTTGTTACTCATTCGAATCCATAAACTAACAGTCAATTTAGCTTCTACTTCGTCCGCTGCTCTTGCTTCTTCGACCAGCTCCGACTCCGGAAGCAAGTCAAGCAACACGGGCGCTATCGCCGGTGGTGTTGTTGGTGGCGTCTGTGGTGTTGCTGCCCTTGCCGCTGGTCTCTTGTTCTTTATCCGCCAGAGAAGAAACCGTGAAATTGAGGAGGACCACCGCCGTAACGCTGCCGTGAGCGCCTTTATCCATGGCAAATCCTCACCTGGTGGAAGCATGTCCATCTCGGACTCTAGACTGGATCCTGTCATGGCCCAGCGCCGCATGTCAGATGGCAGTATTGCCGATAACGAGGACTACTCGCGGAGAATCCTGCGGGTAAGTTTGTATTCTTTTGTTTGTATTTTTGGTGGAGCGATCACTAACAGTTTGTTCACAGGTTACCAACGCGTAATGACGAGTAAATTATATCCCATTCTATACCTTTCTACGACACATTTCTCGTCGGTTACCCGGCAAAACTCTTCAACCCTTTTCTGATTTTTCTCTATTCTTTTGTATCTTTCTCGATTCCCTGGTCCGTTGGTAGCATATTTAGCGGTTGTGCACACCTTATTCGTCAACTATGGTTGCAACTTTCTCTATGCTCAGTTCAATCCATGATTCTTTCTTGGTGCTTCGTTTGTTCTATAGATGGAGCAACATGGTGATTCACTTTGGTATTGCGCTTGGATCCGAGACTGTATGTCAATCCAGAGTTTGTTTTATTGCGTCCATTTTTTTTCTCTTTCTTCGGTTATCTATCTGGCGGCGTCCATCTACTTTGTTATTTGATTCCTTTTCCCTGCTATTCAGTCTTGTTTTTGTAAATGTCACGGTTGGGCTTGTCGCGCAATGTTCTGAGGCTTGTCGGTGGGGTCTTAAGAGTAGAGTATCGCTCTACGGTGCAAAACGTAATTTGACATTTGGGGCATTGTGTGGGTTTTCTCGGTCGCATATTGATTGTTCACGGCTCATTTAGTCTTGTATATAGAAATGACATGATCTTGTGGACTTTGATTTTTCTGTGCCAAATCTGTGACTCTGTGGCGTGACGTTCTTTTTTGGTAGTTTCGATCAGCCTCGTTTAGTACGCACATCTGCTGCAGTCTGTATGTACGTATTTATGTACACCATCCTTCACATTAAAAACGGCAATCTACTTCAATCAATGTATTCACTGTAATCACTGTACACACGCTTACTCTTTTAAACATCTGTACCTGCATATGCGATCCACACTCTAGTGCTCGCTAGTATACTTTTATTCCAATTCAAAGCGATATCCAACGTTAGGGTTATACACATCACAAAAGGGGTGTGCGTGCATGTCTGGAAATGAGAACAGGGTCACCGGGGAGCATGAGGGGTGTAAAGTCGTTTCATGTTGGGGGCTCGGTCGATTAGGCCTTCCTGGGAGGCAACCGATGACGGGTACAACGGCAGCACTTCATAGAGGAGGGGAAAAGAAAACACAAAATAGGAGCGGCGGTTGGATGAGCTTGAAGCGTTAGGGAGGTTGGGGTATGATGTCAGTGATGAAGATCGTCTTTGCTTGGAGGTTTTTGAGATTGGAAGATTGTAGCTAACGGGTGAGTTTGAGGGAAATCTGGTGATGCTAAGTACGGAGCAAAAATGCACGTAGCGATAGTGACGTATACAAATGAATCTAGCCATAACCTTTCAACTGACATCGCCCTCTAAATATTGATGTTGCACCCGTGAATATTCTAGCGCTGCTACTAGAATATATTCCTGCAAAATAGACTAATGTCAACACTGACTCGGCAGGTGGCAAATGGCTAGCGCGACAGGTGGCGGAAAACAATAGCATGCTGCCATTTTGGGACAAGGCTGGTGGGTCGTTGCCCGTTAACAGAAAATAGTTGACATTGATTTCTAGCCTCGCGAGATACCACGCGTTGTAATTCCATAGAGGGAAACGAAAGCAAGATTGCTTGCTGATACTTTTTACAGAAACTTATGAGCAAATTGATTATTTAATTACCGATTGACGAGACGGAATTGTTTGTCCATTTTTGCATTGGAATACTTTGCTTGTTTGGAAACTGTAAGCTCTTTGATTCGATACACAGAGCTCCCACACACGATGGCTCTGGCAACACCCCGCATTCGCCGGACGGCGCAAAATACACAATACACGTATGTTTTTGACCCGTGAGAGTCAGAGTGAATCCGCAAGCTAACAATAGTAGATACGATCTCCAACGCCGATCCCACGATATCAAAACCTACCCCATTCTCTCACCCCAAGGCGCCACTATCCTCCTCTACGGCCACGACAATGGTCTTACTCTCGTCTGGCGTGGCGGTCGCCGTCTTAACATCGCCAAGCACAATACTCAGTCACCATCCGCGACACCTGAAGTCCCCTCCGAAGATGACGGCGTCATGATTCTCGACTCGGACGACGAAAAGCCAGTAACGAAGAAGGAGGCGCAAAAGCCATTTGTTGACCGGCCGGAGTTCGAAGAGGGTTTTTGCAATGATCCCTATCCCGAGATAATACAGACGTTGGACTTGTCGCTAGGAACTGCGGTTTTGCATATTGCGGTGCTGCCTATGACACCGACGAGACCGACAGATGAGAGCGCTTTTGCTGGTGCGGAGGTTTTGGCGGAAAAGATGGTCTTTGTGGTTAGCTGTGCGACTAATGATGTGTACCTTGTCTCAGTCCCACTTACCCCACCATCACATGAGAGCAAGACGCGCGCAGAGCTACGGAATGGGCTTTTGGCTGATATGGCGGGTTCGGGGACTTGGGGTGAAACAGTGACGTTGCTCAGTGGTCAAGTTGCGCCGAGTAGAGGTATTGCTATTGGGTTGGTTAAGCCTAAGGCCGGAGACAAGCCTGGAACAAAGACTCGGGTTATAGTGGCAGCGCACAGCAGAGAGGCTAACGGTACCCTGAGATTATGGGGACCAGAGCTGGAGAGTGTCACAAGTAAGAAGGCTGTGGCGTTGGAACCTTTCCAGACAGAGTATCTTGCAGGGCCTTTGTCGGCGGTGGCATTCAATGCGACGCATACTACTCAGCTGTTAACAGTACAGCCACAACAAGGTGTTCGGATCTACGACTTTGCGGCCTCGCCTTTCCCATGGGACGAGCTTGATGGGCCATTCCCGAACCAAGGGTCATGGCAACTTTCACTTTATGCGCCATTCGCCAAGGGTTTCCCTGTTCGGAAATCTATTGTTGATGCTGCTTGGATTGCCTCGGGTAGAGCCATCTTTGTTCTTCTGGCTGATGGGACTTGGGGTATTTGGGATGTCGAAGGTGCCAGCCCCAAGAGCTCTAACCTTCTTGGTAAGAATTCCTCGGGGATTCTGGGCGGTGGTGTCACTAGCTTTGCTGTTACTGGGCAGATCGAGGGAACCTCACTTCTTAGAGCAACTGACCAGGATGGCCGCGTTCCTATCCGTGGCAACTCTGTAGTTGCGCCTGGAAAGTTGGCGAGTATCCAAGGTGGGATCACCGTCTCTCCTATCCCCGGCCCATTGGGTTCTAACCTCGACGAAACTGTTGCGGTCTGGATTTCCTCGTGCAAATACATTTGCGTTATCCCCGGTATTCTGCGTTTCTGGGATGCCCAGCTTCGGCAAAAGTCGACTGGTGCTTCGAACCTCTTCCCTGGATCCACACCTTCGCGCATGTTCAAGATCCAGGAACTTAACACGGGTCTCATGGGTGAGCGTTGCATGGGTATCACTACTATCCCCTTGAACCATGGTTCATCGGACAAGACTAGAGATATTGAGGTTCCCACGTCCGGTCTCCCTATCGAAATCGCGGTCCTTGGCGAATCCCGCCTCGTGGTTGTCCGTAGCAGCACAGAGACCACCACTAACGCCTCCGGAAACCTGGTCGTTCGTAAACGCTTCGGCAAGCGCAACTATGCCTCCGCTCTTGTTGTTGATCGTACCGATAGGTCGGCAACGCTCTTTAATCTGAACCCTGGCAAGGCCGGTACCATCAGAGCCCCCAAGGCTATCACGGCGGCGCCAAAGCCAGTAGAGGAGGACCCTATGATTTCCGCAGGGGCGTCATTCCCCTTCATGAAGACTTTGACGGCCGCGGCGGATGTGGGTGAGGAGGATACCGAGAGAGATATCGAGGAGGAGATGCTGGATATTATGGAGATTGACCGGCAGTTGGACACGTTGGAGGACTCCAGGGGAGGAATCTCGGGGTAGAGAATTTTGTTGAATCAATACCCATAGTTTAGATTTCTGCGTCTTTTTTCATTCTGCGTTTCTTATTGTTCATAATTCCGCACGGCTTGGTGGAGCACAAGGCGAGATCCATCCTTGATCCAGCTCTGTATTCCGAGCGGTATATCAACTATATAGTCTTGACGAGCTTCGAAAACGGGTCTTTCTTTCTTTGAGAGGAAGATTGGGATTAGTAGGGCGCGGGACGGGACTGTCCAATCTGTGTCTGGACGGGCTTGAGACTTTTGGGTTTCAAGACGGACGGGTGGGTTTTTTTTGCTATGACTTTGGTTTGTAGCAAGGCCTGGTTGGGACATTGTGATTTGTGTGTTTACATGTGCATGTGTATGTGTGCTGGAGATTAAGAGGGTACTTCTTTTTTACTATGCTGAAGGGATAATCGAAGATGGAGATGTTGTGGTGGAAAGGTCGTTCAAATATATCGTCTTTACCCGGGGTGAGGACCATATGTTTTTGTCTCTTAAGAAGTGTAGGTATCTTGTTGTCACACACCAGCATATCCCCATGCCAAAAATAAGTGTTATCTAGCTTTGGTATTGAATGACGAAGAGGTCTACTGGACAAGGAGGGGCACTAGGATATACATGATAGTTGGCGTAAGTTACTGCCTGTTAAATGGTTAGCATTCTCTTCTTCCCGATCAGCCGGATTAAGATTGCTGCCAATAACAGTATATATGGACATAGTGTTGATCTTCATTGTGTGTTGTGAGACGTATCAGACCCACTTCGAGACTGTCAACTTATAACCCCTGTCAACAGAGGTGGACACTAGGCGGCACGTCCCGAACTTTAGTCTGCTTGTGTTAGTTTGACAGCTGATGCCCTGTAGGTGTGGGGAAGCACTTCAAAGTATTACAAGGCACACGGAAGAGCAGCACTATGTATGTACATACTGTTATTAGCGATAATCTTAATACGATTTATCGTGAAGAAGTGAGGACTAACCGTTAAGGTCTACACACTCTTGGTTGTGGATACACGCCCCTTATCTCTGCCGATGCATATATCGGGGCCTGGTACTCAACCACTTGGTATAAATGTGTGATCCTGAGCGTCACGCCCATCTTAGACTAGTCTTCCCTTTTCAACGTGAATATATTCATTAGTGCCGGCTTACTAATACCTTGTATCACGATCAAGCTATAACACTAACTAGATGACAGTCCATGACTGACAGCAACTATCATGTATACCCTCCTGCCCCTCCTGCCCCACTAGGCCTCTTAGTCATTCAATACCGCAGCTTTCCCGATAGGCTTCTTCACGATCCGTGCCTGGACGTACTTCCTTACAAAAAGAAGATTAATGAGGGTGATTACGGGATCAATGATGGGGAACAACGAACTCGGCCGAAGTGCCGAACTCGACATATGGATGAATATGTCGGGATGTTGACGTTGATCAGTTAGGTAGTTAGCCTCATTTTGCTCATGAACAACCGAGTGTTACGAAATATCTCATGATCTGGTCAGTGGCATCCAACGGAATCCCATTGTTAGGCATTTCGCTTTTATATCTTGTTCACTTCCCGATGAGTCCACGTCTCGTGGCCCAATGACTTGGCAACACACATTTACCTGATTTTTTCCTGCAAGGCAGGTGGATCACACCCATGGGCTTTATTTTGGGGGTGGGCTTTTGTGTTTCAACCGAGTCTTACGAGCGTAAGTGGGAACAACTGGACATACTATTTCGTGATTACTACCTACGATGTATATATGGAACAACAAGAGGTCAAAAGTCAATCGTCAAAGGCCCTTGACTGTTTATCATTCCAACATGAACAACACATTGCGGGTGGAAAAAAGAACAACTAACACAGCTATTTTAACACATTTAATGGTACTTCATGTAACATCTAATTTTAAAGGTCCTAAACGTAGAAGGACATCGTGAGCCTCGGGTGCCATTTCGTAGGAACCCCTTGTATGGTGGCTGTGGTTAGGTCCTTCGAACACAAAGTGATATACATACACAGGTCTAGATGGGTGTGGTTTATAAGGTGCATATGCAGAGTAGACATGATATATTCCCACCACAAAATCACGGTTCTCTCCGCATGATTGCGTCACAAGAAAGATGGGGCTGATTCCTTCGGTGGTACCATGGGTTGGTACGTTGGGCCTGGTGACGGACTGAGAGGCATCAGCTTACCACTGCGCCAAAAAATTGGTACCTTTGGAATTTGTTATTGGGGAACGTTCTATCATGGTCTATATAGGGTTCAATTCCTATACAGTTTACAGTGAGAAGCGAACACTTAGTGAGTAGCGATCAGACAGGGCAGAGACTGACACCTGGACAATGAGAAAAAATGGCTCGGCCAATACAAAAACTCCCCTGCGCAACAGTGGCTCACAAGAAAGCGGATATGCGCAATGCACCTACTCTGCTTGTTGTGATTCAAGATGAAAGAAAATACGAGCCCCTATCAAGTGACAAGCAAACAGCTAGCCACCTAGAAGCGGGTGATTCTCCAAGAGGGCGAGGTGTGATGGTGAGGCACACAAGAACGGTGGACAAAATATATCCGGCAAAACAAACAAGGAAAGATCAGAAGGCGGTGGCGTCGAGGTGGGCTTCAAGAGGCGGCTGAAAAGGTAGGTCGGGGTCGTCCCTGGGCTCGTCGCATGGTGGAGGTTCTGGTGGCGATCTGGTCGAAAAGCTCATAGTAAGATTCGGCTCGGAGGGCGGCGTTGAAGAGGTCGAAGGGTGACTACCCGTGTCCATGGCTTGTCTGAGTTCGTTGGCACCAATAGCAAGCGGGTGGGCCCGGCAGTCGTTGTACTGTTTCATTAGTAGTCGAACTGTTTCCACCGGGTCGCGCTGTAAGTCCCGGGTATACACATACATAGAAAACCAAACAACCCTCAAAAATCACCTGTGAATTTGACCAATAATACATCATTTACTGATTATCTTACATATTTCCATGAATATGAATTATTGTGTTTCCTTGATTGCTACTTTTTTTCCGGCTGATGCACATACACACATTGATATACTACGAGTCGTTCGCGATACACCTCTTCTATATACACATAGACCCCCTACAGCATACAAATTGTCCAATCTCGTCGCGGACCGGTGCTTCCGTGAGAGGAATAGAGCAGAAAAAATAGAAACATCCGCAAGTTGGCAGCAGACATTGGGCTGTAGGCCAGGTAGGGCATTTATTGTAGGCAGTATACAGAGTAGTAACATGAAGATGATGTTATAAAAACGGCTAGATGCTGTTGTGAAAACTAGAAAGACTAGTTGCGCGTGTCCACGATCATAAAGATATATGGAAGACCCATGTCAATTTATAGAGGATGAAGGTGGTCATTTACAGAGTACTAGCATGGGTAGACCCTCGAAAGCGAACTACAATAGTAACACTGATGGGAATGACCACGAAATAAACTGTGACTATCAGTTGAACCACCGACATGGGCACAAGTACCACAGCTCGCGCCATAGACGTTGATTCAGTTGATATTCCAGAAGTATTTTTTTTACGGGAACATCCATCCTTTGAACTATACATGAGGT
>NETU01000030.1:0-18845 GCA_003032515.1 Huntiella decipiens | reverse complement strand
GTACAACAGGGTATCACAGCCTACTTCGGTTTTATTAATAAGAGTAAGAATAGACACAACAAAAAGAACACTTTGCATTGGGAAATATCAGAATCACTGAAGAGTTATCAATCATCACTCTTGACATTCAAGCCCAACATGAACACAAGCAAGCCTTCCCATACATGCAGAAGATGGAAGGTACATAAGTAACGTCCATGAACACCAGTAGAAATGCGAGGGGTAGTATTCAACCGGTCTAAGAGTATCCTGGTGGTACTGAACTGAACTGGCATACATGGGGTAAGTGACGAGATCGGCCGCCTGACTTGAGTTGTCACTCTATACAGGTAATCCGTCATATGTGGTTATATGGGAGGGGTAACGAGCTGTGCACAACAACGCTTTTCTAGCCAGGATACGAGGCAAGCGGAATGACGTCAAGTCATTCTCCCGTTTCAAAGATATTAGTTGAGCATATTTGCAGGCAGCACGTAAGTGTAGGCTGATACCTATCTTGCTGCCGGCAATGATAGCAGTGGTATTTCCTAGGTTGACAGAGACTCCGATGGTGGGCCTAGAATGGGCCCAGTCGCGGGTGTAAAAGTCGACGCTTGTGCAGATTGCGCAAAGCACAAAGAGCCCAATGAGCTAGAGTTAGCCCTATACTGACACAAAGCATGCCGCTAAAGTTTCTTTGGCGAATGGGGAGTGACTGGACAGGCGATAGATGACGGACAGGAGGGGAGCAAGAGTTGAGCGGGTTGAGGTTTTACAGGTGAATCCGGGGCGGGGGGCGTATGTCCCGGCTATCGCGGGCTTGCATGCATGGCTTTACACCGCTCACACCAACCGATAGTTCACCCTCTCCAATTCAATGATATTTTCCTTGTTTTTTCTCGTTTCATTTTCCAACTCCACTACTAGATGTTTTCTTTCTTGCAGTCTGATCAGTGCGTCACACAGACTTATAGAATACATGGTGTTCTTCACAGGGTTTTGCCTGTTGTTGCCTTTTCTTGTATCACCTCGGTGCGTTTCCCTATAGTGCGCAAACGACATCTTTCCAGTCCGCTCACTTATCAGCAAATAACTCGTCCGCGCCAAGTGTCTATTCAGATGGGCGCGGTCACTACACTCAACTTGAATGGTTGCAGTCTGTAAACAGCCTGGGATTTTTAGTGGGTTTCCATGTGGTTTGCTCTGTATGAAGTTTGTTTTTTCCTTCAGGAGCAGCCCATTATAGACTTAGAGCACTAAAGTACCTATACTTATACTTATAATCGTCATCTGATCGTGAGACACACTTATATGTTGTCACTTCCTGACTAGTGTGACCAAAGAATGACAAATGGAGCGGCTGGAAGACAAGAGACAGTAGCCAGGTGTTATTGTGGAAAGGAGGACCGTCCATTGAATCAGCTCGGTTGTGCCCTTGAAAAAAGGAGAGCGTCTGGGGTCATCTCTAGGGTTGGTCATCGTTAACTGGATTGAATTACTATTAGATATAGAAGGGGGCTTATATGGTTGACTGTTGCGGTCACTTCAAGGTAATCGATGGGTGCGGGGCCGCAGAAATAGAGGAAACAAAGATGAAGTTCTTAGTTTATAGACAGTCAGAGGAACTCAGGAAGTAAGAAGAAAGCTTGAAATGATGTTTGGTGCCGAGACAGATAGACGTTCGCCCACTGACCCGCCTGAACGGGGCGTGGAAGAAACCGCGGTGTTTTTGCGCTCGATAGATTCTCTCACCAAGCCGATTCTCCTAGGTCTAACAACGATAGAGATTCAAAACGCATTTGAGGGGTGCTACACGACCATGACCTCTAGAGACATCAACGTGGTTTATGCCTCACAAGGTGACAAAGCACTGCGTTGCTACCCGTGCTCGAATGGATGCTGTCATTGATGAGATCACGCATCTCAAGCCCATTCTTGCCGGGCACGAGCCGCTTTGTAACTTTAACTTCACTATCATTCACGCTTGACGACACATCAAGAGCTTAAAGGTCCCAACGGGTAGCGCTGCACCGAACAGTACACAACCTAAGCCCCACCATGCAAGCATTCCAAGTGCACATCGCCCTCCCCAATGGAAGTTCCGCGATGGTCTAGTAGCTTTACAGTTACGGTTATCAAAACCTATTGAACAGTGCCAATGACGTCATGTTATCTTGTATTGTCCAAGGAGACTAGCCTTGAGCTTCCAAATCTGGAGTGTGAACCATCCCGTTGTTTTGTACCGCCCATGGCCGGTCTCTATGTGCCCTAATACCCGGCCATGAAAATATTCAATCCTTGAACCCCTCTTTAAAGAGACTTGGATGATATTTTCGTCCAGCTCTTGGCTTTTGCTGAAAATGTAAGTGGATGGACTACACCGTCTAAGACTTTCCGGTGTTCTATGTTCACGCTACGCTCACGGGTCCTTGGGGTAATGTGTCCCCGGTTCGTCAGTGATCCTTTTAAGTGGCTAATGTCTTCAACATTTCTTCCCCAGTCGCTTGTATACCAAAGGTGACAACTCACCTTTTCATTATTTTCGTCTAAAGAAAGGCTAATATACTGGATCTAACCTTCGTCTAACCATTCCCTCTACCAACGTTACCACGTGATTGTCTACAAATATGGGTAACGTGTGAAAGATTCCGGATACTAACGGAGCCCCCTTCTAAAATCATATTCAGGTTACATACAAACCCACTCCAAATTATCCGAAGGGACAATACAACACCGACGTCTCATAGGAATCCCATGAAGAATTGAAACCAAAAAACGACACTGCAATTAAAAATAAAGCTATAACTCTACTACCCATTCCGTCTCAAGACAAAACAAATCCCCGCTCCTTAAACGCATCAGGTCCAAAGACTCGCCGAAACTTATAAGCCCCGAGCAGTTGTCCATTCCTAATAACCCTGACAGCACAATACCAACGCCCATCAACATTTTTGAAGTCTCCACTTCCAAAACGACAACGAACTGCCCTCATCATACGCGCTACATTCCCAACTTGATTCACCTTGGCAAACAGACCAAAACTGGCTTTTTCAACCCGCTGGTAGCCCTTGCGACGAGGTCCCGGTTTGACGTGGAACTTCAAGTGAGATGACAAGCCACCTATTTGCCGAGCAACAATCTGGCCAATCCGCCGGTGATATTTATAGCGGGGCCGGAATTTCTGTCGCGCTGCCTTGAGGCGGGTCATACTTTCTAAAGCTAGAGGTCGACGACGTGCCAGCTTTGCGAGTTTGGCTTGATACCGTGGTCTAATTTTGAGTTCTTTCCGGCTGTATAGACACATCTCTCTACTTTCTGAAAACGTACGTGTGCATTCTACGTAGCCAATCCGGTGTCCAAAGACTGCGTGACCGTGAGGACTGCGAGGCACCTCAAGGACCAATACACCCGCTTGGACTTTCTGTAGACGACGAGGAATAATGTCATCTCGAGATAACAAATGCACAACGTACAAACGACCTAGCATATCCCGAAACTGCTCCTTTGTCGGTGCCATGGAGTCAAAAACCACCGTTACATCGCCCAAGCGAGGAATATTACATGTAACCCTATATTTCCCATATTCCACCAAGACAATGGTAGACTTGCGAGGTATACACCATGACTTTGCGGCGACACCAATGATACGATCTCCGAACTGGTCGAGATATTGTACTGAGATTCCAAATTCGCCTGCGAGTTCTGTGGTGTTGTGATCCTCATCAATAGCCGTCCATGTCAAGCAATTCTCCCGCAAGGTACCCTCTTCGCGCACCAACTTCACAGTAGGGAAGAAACGAGCCCAAGACCATGTGGGGAAATGGGGCTCTTCGTCCGATGATGTGCGCATCGCACTAGTTCGATCCCATTGCCAGCAAAGACTCTTGGCCATTTCCAGCGAGTTGAGACCGTATATGGGTGTATAGTACATACTATAAACTCCATGGACTCTCTGGCAAATCGCTTGGATGCGGTTTTGACCTTCGACTGCTATAGCCCCAATGACTTGCTCTAGTCGATCTATGAGAGGAGCATCTTCGGTGTTGCGGCCTAATGAGTTATTCTCTTCCCAATGCTGTATAGGCTCATTCGGGAAGTTATCGGAAGCATCACTGAGAAAATAACCAGGTTTAGGACTAGAGTCGACCTCTTCAATTTCCCGATCACTAGACATTGC
The DNA here is from genome assembly GCA_003032515.1 of Huntiella decipiens. Taxonomy (NCBI): domain Eukaryota; kingdom Fungi; phylum Ascomycota; class Sordariomycetes; order Microascales; family Ceratocystidaceae; genus Huntiella; species Huntiella decipiens. Next base: position 14,689 of record NETU01000030.1, on the reverse strand, counting down.
GCAAATTATTTCCGACGGCTTCTCCGCACTTGGCTCACTATCGGGGGGTCAATTGTGAGGGTTTTCTAGGGTTGAACCGGGCTTTTGCGCATTCCAGGGTGTATTTTGGGTCGTGTGTTTTCGAGGATTGAATAAATAATGATTGAGAGTACTGATGGCAAATTGTTGGCTAGTAGGAGTCTATTGGAATATGTTAGATGTGGCGACAATTTGAACGAAAAAGAATAACTTACCGTGAGATTCTCGTGGTCGCATTCGTTGTCTATCTCCTTTGCGTAATCCGAAATTTTCAATGTACCCAACTAAAATGTAGCCAAAGTTCCCGTCACACTGAATATATATGTCCCATTGTTCTCGGTGGTTGTTACCCCCACCAAACCCCCGCATCTTTCAACCCAATCCAACCTAAATTTCGACCCAACCAAAAGCCAAATTTCAGGTCCTCCAAAAACGCACCTATCACAGATACTTAGCGCCACCAAATGCACCCCAAAATGACCCCCGTAACGCCCCAAAAAACCAAATATGCCAGCGCGGTCAGAACAAGAACAAAAAGACAAAAAAGAACAAAATCCTTGGGTACATTCTTCCATAGGCTCGTCTATGATAGGTGTCATAGTAGGATTTCACATGCAGCAAAACTGAAATGTTTGGCTACGGACTGGAAACTTGACGTCGTATTATGCATGGCCCTGTTTGCTACACATCACTCACTATTTGGTTCTGGGAAACACCTCGGCATCTTCGCTTATATTTCGTCTCTATCAATGACGTCATTGACGGCTTGGCGGAGACCGGTTGTTTCACTGACGTTGAAATTATGTGGGGTGATTACCAAAAGTAGCGCCGGGTTTCTATCAACCTGTTACACCAAACAAAGGGTTAACTAATTCGCCGGTCTATTCCTGTCATTAAAAACTAAACTCTTCTATATACAGATGGATACCTTGAGCTCCAGTACCCTTGTGCACTGCCCTTTCGTCTGACAATGAAGCGACTGTATTCCGCACAGTGGTCGTCACTGTCTTTCCACCACAAGCGATCACACTTGTTTCGCCAACTGCCAACTCAACGACCTGACGGATTATCTCAGGTAAATCAGCCCGAGTATTCTGCGGGATAATGGGTTTGACTAGTTGGATCGGAGCAGTAGTCTGACAGCAATTAGCCCCGGTCTCTACGTCATCCATTGGAAGTGGCGTCTTCGCTTCGACTTGAGCTGCAGAAGAATTGGTTTTAAAGATGGAGATGTTGAGTTTGAAGTCTGGGAGATCCTGACATTGACTGGCAATTTGGCCTAGTCGGTGAATGTACCAATCTACCTCCTCGCCGTCTCTTGCCGTCAGGATGTAGTCTACTCTTCGTAAACAGGATTTTTCCTTTTGTTTTTGGGCCTCGACAACTCCTTCAAGAATCGGAAGTGTGAATGATGCGCCAGTTGAAGCACCAATCAGTACCAGATTCTCGTAGATATCCGCCCGTGGGGGTCCACCATATGGTCCTGCCACGAATGCAGTGAATGTGTAAGGGGTGCCCTTCTTCTCCTGTGCCTTACTAGCAGCTGAATGTAAACGCTTGGAGAAACCGGTATGCTTATGGATGACCAATTGGACAGAGTTACATGTGCAGACATCGGTTACTCGATGGGCCGACGCAAGCGTGTATGGATGGGCCTCAAAAGGTCCAAGAGCAGGCGCCCACAAGTAGACGTATTGGCCAGGCTGCCACTTAAAATGCACGCTCTTCAACGTAACCACCGTTGTTTGGGAACCAATGACCGATGCCGTAGCTTCAAGACCGATGAGACGCTTTCCATGACAGCCAGTCCGTTTCTTGGCAGAGAGGCTGACGTTTCTATAGGCGTACAACGCACCACGAGCAGCTCTATCAAATCCCCAAAGACCAACGGCCCACCAGAGATTATACTTTGCATAAGATGGAACATGGGTGTGAATACACCACAGTAACAAAGCAATTGAAGCCAAATGCTGGATAACAAAAACCTCATATGCCAGCTTTCTCAACGGCGCCAAGGTCGACAACACGTTCCAAAGCAAAAGGCCCCACGCCCCAAGACCATACTTAACCATAGGCATAGTCTTGATCTCCAACTCCACAAAGTTCGCCCGAGCCCATTCATAGTAGAAAAACCAGCCATGCAACGTTGCCGTCAACAGCATTGTCCTTCCAACCCAACGATGAAACCAGTTCAATCTCTCATGACTGATTCCCAACATGACACCCCACGGATTCGTCTTATTCGCCAATAGAAAAACCAAAGGTAACTGCATCATCGTTGTCCATGCATTTCTATACCCAATCCGCTCCCAGTAGTAAGCATCCTTAACGACAGCTCCGTCAGTCGACATCAGGAATACCACTAGCCAATAACATAACAGCACTATCGAGCGGCCCAAAGATGGCGGTGAAAGCCATGAAAAAAAGCGGTTGTTGATGTGTAAAGCTGGATGTCTGACTTCGCGGAGGACAGCGGTGGCAGTAGCCCAGTATTGAAAGAAGGCAGAAGCGGGACGAGTAGCGGTGTATTTGGAGAGAAGACTCCGGTTAAGGCTGAAAAACTGTGGGATTAGAGAGTGGATCGGTTAATGTAGACTTGGTACTCAACTTACCGAGAACGGGCTTCAAGCTCGTTGATCAATCTAGTTGCAAGAACAATACCCGTGAAAGCGGCCATCATGTACCAAAAGATGTGTGTTATTCGTTCGTTCACAGTAAGGAACATACTCATTCCCATGTCCATATCCATCTTGTCGGGGTTTTAGTGTCACCGGGACACCACTGATTATTGTTAATTAAAATTGTAAACCTATCTTGTATTCAGATCTTGGTGGGCGTCGTTGTCCTTATGCACCCTAAATATCAAGATCCGACCCGACCTCATACACTAGATGAGCCAAAAAGAGCAAGTATCCAATGTGAATCGCGGGAATGGGAACAACCGTAAACTAGTTTCACCCAAGATGGTCATGAAACTAGTTAGAATTCATGTTCTCTACATTCTTCTTTATTTCTATCATACAATATCTATACAATGACCCCCGCAAGTCCGTGAGCAATCGGGCACAAGAGAAACTTGCTCAAACCTTCGCAATGGCTTGAAACGGAAATAGGATTAATACCACTTTGACAGGTGACACCTTTTTATAGTAAACCCCAGACCCTAGTTTAGACTGACCGTGCGACATCCCGAATCATGCTGGCGGCACATGAAGAAATAGAACGTTCTTTTTCAACGTCCTGTTGCAGAGCCAACTTTTCAAACGCCATGTTCAGTGCTCTGAGACCAGAAGGTTGACCGTCCAATGCAGTTTGGAATATATCCAGGTTATTGTCTAACTCCGGCTCCGGGTCTACCGCGCTGCCATCTTTGGATATTGAGGCTGCGATCAACGTATTTGTATAGTCCAACTCATCGAAAGCCGGTGCATAATCGAACTCATTAACTGCAAGCAAAAAGTTCTGCCGGGCCAACTCTAAGTTTCCTTCTTCGCGATAGATTCTACCGAGCAAGACAAGACCCAACGGCCGGTACATAGAAGCACCTGGGGACTTGAGGACTTGTAATAAGGACTTTGCTTCTGCCGTGCCGCTAGTTGTAGATAGAAGAATCTTGGCTTCAAGAATGCAAGCATCCACATTGCGTTTTTGTACGAGAGCGCGCCAGGTCTTGCGGATGCCAGGGAAGATGTTGTTCTTACTAACGGAGTAATTGTTGATGACAAGAAGATGGCCAAGAATAACAAGATACCGTTCTTTCTTGGTTATTTGATAAACCAAATGCATAAGTATCATTGCCAAGTTAGTCCCAATATGAGCTTCAAAGTTGTCTGCGATTGGCACTGTCTTGATGAGAATGGCCGCATGAAAAAGGGTCCTCTCGGAATGGTTTTTGCCTGTTCAGTCTGTTAGTGTGACCCCAAGAAAGACATGCGGCTAAACATACTTTGTGCCCATTTCTCCAATGCATCCCAACTTTTAAAAGTCGAGTCCCATGAGTCAAGTAAACTCTGTACGCAATCCCTATACACCTTGGCCTCATTTGGAAGCAATCCACACTTCTCACTCGCATCTACAAACTTTTTTATATCCGGTAAAACTGCTTTCTTGACAACGGAGTTGTAATGCAAGGCCATGGCACGCTCATAATACTCCTTCTCATATTTTTGATATTCTTCCCGGCGTTGATCTGTCGGAAAAGGAGTTGCTTTAGGTCGTCTAATGGCTGCAGATGTGGGAGCTGTGATGTGTATGGTGCGACTTTGTATCGCCGCTGATTGTGTCCATTTTGACTTCAGGCATGAAATCGCCCGTTGCGTACATTTTTGAATAAACATTATGAATGAGTTGTGTGTATATAAGACAATTCCATAAGCTCATGATGCTAGACGTTGTGAATGACCCATGTATGTTAACCCTAGACAGAATATACACGTGATCTGGGTTGACATTTTTTATCGCTTATCGCGCTATGGGCCCCACTATAACTTTTTGTATTGACTTTGGCGTTCCAACGAACAGTCCAACAGCTTTCGATTGAAGGCGACAATTCGTCATACCATTTGTTATCCAAACTGTTTGTCAATCTCAATACCGGCAAACAACACCTCCGGTCGCCGCGATCACCGACATATAATCCACAAAGCCTATCCGTCGCCCTCTAGAAGGTTGTCCAACATGGTGATGTCTACGAGACGAACCAAACGCACCTCTCTCGGTGGTCCCAATGAGGAGCCTGAAACGCCCACCAAGGCCCGGTCTAGAACTCCCCGCTCCAAGGCGACACCAAAGGCTACCCCCAAAGCCACTCCCAAGAAGACTCGCGAGCCCACCCCAGAGGCACAGCGCGAAGCTTCCCCCGAGTCTACCAATGAAAAGACTACCGAACCTACCGCCACGACTACCCCGAAAGCCAACACGGAGAAGTCGCCTAAGTCGAAGGTTGTGACTCCTCAACCTAAGACTACTGTTAAGAAGTTTGACAGTGACGATGAAGATATGAGCGATGCGGAATCTCCAGTGACACCAGTTCAGTCGCAACCTGCGCAGGAGGAAAGCGAATCGGAATCAGAGGACGATGATGATGCTCCAGAAGAGGTCGGACTATCCGCCGCCGCCACTGCGGCTAAGGAGAAGGCCAAGGCATCGCACAAGGCCATGATTGAGTAAGTTACGCAGCGGAAGACTTCTATATATAATCAGACCACTAACATAAATGTTTCTTAGGGCCGCCAATGCTGAAAAGCAACGAAGAAAAGCCCGCGAACTCCAACTCCAAGAAGCTGCCCGTGCCCGCCGCGAAAAAGAGGCTGCTCTCGAAGTCGCCCTCCAGGCTGCCCGTGAAGAAGAGCGCAAGCTCGCAGCAACTCAACCTAAGCAACGCATCAAGAAGGATGCCCTCCCAGATGTCCTCCCCCAAGCCTTCCTTGACTCTGATACGGAAGATGAGGATGGCGACATTGATATGGACGGAAAGGGCCAAAAGGGGGAGAAGAAGGTGGTACGGGAGAAGAAGATTAAGCTTGACAAGGTCGTAGGGTCAACGACTTATCGGGTGGTGAAGAAGACTAAGGCGGATATGGCGCCAAAGGCTTCAAAAATGGGTGTCAACTTGAAGAAATCCATGTTGATGCGCAAGCGGACAGTAGTGAACGCTAAGAACAAGAGACGGTAGGGTTTATGGGTATAGGAGTTTTGGTAATTTTATTTGGGTTTCTGCGATCTTGTTCATGTTCTGAGTAGTTTACTTCTAAAATCACGTGTTAAACTTTATAGATGACCCTGGTCTGCTGCCTATAACCCTACCGTTTCGGGTTTTTTAAATTAACCCACTGTGTTTGGCGTTGTTGGAAAAATGATTGCAAAATGAGTCTTGATGTGTCATAAAACATCATATTCGCTTACATAACTGGTCACAGCCGGTCAATAATTGCCACCCGGCCAAAGTGCTCTAGGTTACCATTTAGGTATTATTCACGTTCACGGGGTTTTATCACGACCCGAAACCCCGGTGGGCGTAGTTCCACGCAAGCTTCTACAGGGGTTTCGCTTGTGTCAATGGAATCATAATTCAATTCAAGTAATGCCGCTGTCAAACTGACAGCCAAGCCAAGACAACTATAACGGGTTACTGGATATAATCCCCAGAAACAGGCCACCCGAAGAGTTTGTACATACCCTTTCGTAGTCTGGTAATTCTGACTATTTACAACACCGCCTTGATGTCCAAAATAAGCATCGGTATTCTTGACAGCGCCGATCTCATAGGCAGGGGAGGTCTCAGCTTTAACGTGTGTCAATGGATTATCAATGTTCAATATGCACCTATAGCCGCGGAGTTTAGAATTCACACACCGCTAAGTCCACACACAATCATGGAGTTCCACCGCTTACAAATGAGTTAACTTCCCAAACAGGAAACACACGCCTCGCTTATCCGTTTGGTTCTCAAAGCCTCCGCGAACCGTAAAAAACATCAAAAACTTCAAATGTGCGAAACTCCAAGAGGTCGTATATTAAACGACAAGTGGGATGCCGTATGCTTGATATAAATCCATCTGCAACCCCGTATTGGAAAGCCTCCGATTCTTCACACACGGCCCCACACGGGCGACACAAAGCGTAAGGAACCAGTGTCTTTCACTACTAGCAACTTGCATTGGGCACTAGATTTGACGGATAGTGGGGGCGGAATGTCTGTTGTTTTTTTTGGCGTTCATACTCAGGGGCAACCAGTTCTGAACTAGGAGTCGGCCAGCTCGATTGGGTGCGGCATGGCGGGGTGTCGGGGATTCACTTGACTGCGAAAGGATTTTCTTCAGGGACTTCTTAGGGCATATCGGCGCTGAAAGACTAGGATGTGTCGTGGAAAAGTCGGGAATTACAACGTGTTAAGGTGCCGCCTGTGGACTAGGATATCATTCTAGAACTGGGTTCTATGACATGTTAAGACAATACTCATAACATGTGCATGATTTACTTGGCAACTCACGATGAAAGACGACATTTTCAGCTGTTTTTCGGCTCAATCATTGCCCGTTGATTATGTGAAGACTTCGTTCATTTTTTGGTTGTTAGGGTAAAACTGCATACATTGCTGTACATGTGCAAATGCGTACGTGTGTATGTACTGATTAAACAGTGAACCATACAGTAAACCGGTTGTTCCGGCGCCACTACTGTTCAAATGGCATCCTATCGGTGTAATTCAGCCCGTCTCCGCGTCTAATTGTTTAATTGTTTTCCGCTTATCATCCCTCGTCATCAAAATGGCTCTTTGAATTAGCAGAATGGGTTGATCCTGCCGACGAACTAATAGCTCCCTATAGTGGCTCGTACAGCACCGACCACCAAATGCTGAGACACACAGACGGCCCCTGTGGGCATCTGGGCACCTGTGTTGTTATCCGTCGCTGACAGGAAACCGGGCGGTCTGGTTAATCACCAAGACAGGGTCTCCCACATTCCTTCTGATTGCCTCGTTTGTTTATAAGATCGCCGGCTCCCACGTTTTTTGGCGCGAGCTACATAGCTATAATAATTCAACGACTTCTTTCACATTCAGTTCTCCAATTCCACAATACACTGTTGTGTTACTATATATTTTGTTTTCTCATAAAATCCTTTGGTCCCTCGTTCATACATACTCGATTCCTATTTGTTAATCCTCGCACTGCTTGCACTTTTTGTCACACACTATTCACCCGGTCACCATGACCAGTCTGGAGAAGCACGATACTGCTCCTCCTACTGCCGGATCAAACGCCAGCATGACATCTCAAGCTGTCACGGCCACGGAGCCCCAAACCAAAAACCCAGAAAAGAAAGAGACCTCTCAGGCCGGTTCTGCCAAGTCTCCTTCTAAAGAGAATCTCGTTATCGATCCATTTGCCCACCTTTCCAATGAGGAAGCCGCTGTACTCAAGGTCCAGGTTGAGACTGTTGATGTTGGAGCTACTATTCGCACAATCTATCGCTATGCCTCAAGAAATGATTTGATCATTGTCTTTGTTTCCCTTTTCTGCGCCATTGTCGCCGGTGCCGCTCTTCCTCTCATGACTATCTTGTTTGGTGGTCTCCAGACCGATTTCAGCAACTATTTCCAGAACTTGACTACTTACGATGAGTTCATGGACAAGATGACCAAGAACGTTCTCTATTTCATTTACCTCGGTATTGCTGAGTTCTTTACCACCTACATTACTACCGTTGGTTTCTTGTACACTGGTGAGCACATCGCCGCCAAGGTTCGTGAGCACTATCTTGAGAGCTGCATGCGCCAGAACATGGGATACTACGACAAGGTTGGATCTGGTGAGGTCACCACTCGCATCACTGCCGACACCAACCTTCTCCAGGATGGTATCTCTGAGAAGGTCGCTCTTACTGCCACTTCGCTTGCCACTTTTGTTTCTGCCTTCGTAATTGGTTTCACCAAGGGCTGGAAGCTCACTCTTATTTTGTTCTCTACTGTCGCTGCCATTATGCTGAATATGGGTATTGGTGGCAAGTTCATGGTCCAGTTCAGCAAGCCTTCTATCGAGGCTTATGCCCAGGGTGGCTCCGTTGCTGAGGAGGTTCTTGGTTCAGTTCGCAACACCATTGCTTTCTCTACTCAGGATCGTCTTACCAAGAAGTACGACAAGCACCTGACTGTTGGTGAGAAGTATGGCTGGAGAGTCAAGGCTATTCTCGCTACCCTTGTTGCTGGTATGATGATGATTCTGTACATGAACTACGCACTTGCTTTCTGGCAGGGAACCAGATTCATTCTCAGAGGTGACATGGTTGTCGGTAATGTCATGACCATCATGATGTCCGTCATGATTGGTGCCTTCAACATGTCCAACATTGCCCCCAATATCCAGGCCTTCACTACTGCTCTTTCTGCTGCTGCCAAGATCTTCACCGTCATTGACCGTGTCTCGCCCATCGATTCTTCCGCCGAGGAGGGTGTCAAGCTTGAGTCTGTTACCGGTACCATCACTCTTGAGAACATCAAGCACATTTACCCTTCGCGCCCCGAGGTCACTGTGATGGACGGTGTTAGTCTGAACATTCCTGCTGGTAAGACTACTGCCTTGGTTGGTGCTTCTGGTTCTGGAAAATCAACTATCATCGGTCTTGTTGAGCGTTTCTACAACCCCGTTGCTGGCCGCGTTCTTCTTGATGGTCATGATATCTCCACTATGAACATTCGTTGGTTGCGTCAACAGATGGCCCTTGTCCAGCAGGAACCTACTCTTTTTGCCACCACCATTTTTGAAAACATTCGCTTTGGTCTCATCGGCACTCAGTGGGAAGACGCCTCTCCCGAGAAGGCTAAGGAATTGATTGAAGCTGCTGCTAAGAAGGCCAACGCTCATGACTTCATTTCTGCTCTCCCTGAAGGTTACGAGACCAATGTTGGTGACCGCGGTTTCCTTCTGTCTGGTGGTCAGAAGCAGCGTATTGCCATCTCCCGTGCTATTGTCTCCGACCCTAAGAGTAAGTTTTCCCTGTTCAATTCTTGAGACCCAATTACTAACACTATTTTTAGTTCTTCTTCTTGATGAGGCTACTTCTGCCCTTGACACCAAGTCTGAGGGTGTCGTTCAGGCTGCCCTTGAAGCTGCTGCTGCTGGTCGTACTACCATCACTATTGCCCACCGCCTGTCTACCATTCGTGATGCCCACAACATCATTGTCATGTCTGCTGGCCGTATCATTGAACAGGGTTCCCACGATGAACTGTTGAACCTCCGTGGTGCTTACTCCAAGCTTGTCGAGGCCCAGCAGATTGGCAAGACCACCGATGAGGATTCCATGGATACCGCTGAGGTCAAGGAGGAAGAGATCAACGAGCTTAAGGATGTTTTGTCTCGCCAGGAAACCAACGTCACTGTCGACCTCGCTGCTACCAAGTCTGTTGGTTCTCAGTTTGCTAGCAAGGACGCTCCTATTCCTAAGTACTCGCTTTGGACCCTGATCAAGCTTGTTGCTTCGTTCAACCGCGCTGAGTTGCCTATGATGATCATTGGTCTTGTCTTCAGTATAATTTGCGGTGGTGGTACTCCTACCATGGCTGTGTTGTACGCCAAGCTTATTACTGTCCTTTCCAATCCCATCACCGACTCCAACAAGCACCAGATTAAGCATGACGCGAACTTCTACGCCGGCATGTTTGCCATGCTTGCCTTGGTTATGTGGATTAGTTTCTCCCTTCAGGGTATCTTCTTTGCCAAGGCCTCTGAGCGCCTGATCCACCACGTCCGCAACACTGCTTTCCGCACCATGCTCCGCCAAGATGTCGAGTTCTTTGATCGTGACGAGAACACTTCCGGTGCCTTGACCTCTTTCCTGTCTACCGAGACTTCTCACGTTGCTGGTCTATCTGGTACTACTCTGGGTACTCTTTGCATGACTGCGACTACTTTGATTTCTACTCTTGTCCTGTCCATCGCCATTGGCTGGAAGTTGTCTCTTGTTTGCGCTTCAACCATTCCCCTCCTTCTGGCTTGCGGTTACTTCCGTTTCGCTATGCTTGCTCATTTCCAGCAACGTTCGAAGCGGGCTTACACCAAGTCTGCTGGGTACGCTACCGAGGCTGTCTCTGCCATCCGCACTGTTGCTGCTCTCACTCGTGAGCAGGATGTTCTTACCCAGTACCGTCGCTCCCTTGAGATTCAGCAGAAGTCTTCGCTCAACTCTATTTTGAAGTCTTCGATTCTGTACGCTCTTGCTCAGTCTCTTGTGTTCTTGATTTTCGCTCTTGGTTTCTGGTACGGTGGTAGCCTCATTGCCAAGCACCAGTACGATATGTTCACCTTCTTCCTGTGCTTCACCGCTATCATCTTTGGTGCGCAGTCTGCTGGTTCCGTCTTCTCCTTTGCCCCTGATATGGGTAAGGCCCGCGAAGCCGCTGCTGATCTCAAGACTCTCTTTGACCGTGTTCCCAAGATTGACTCCATGAGTACTGAGGGCGAGGAGGTCAAGTCTGTCGAGGGTATCTTGGAGTTCCGCAACGTTCACTTCCGTTACCCCACTAGACCTGAACAGCCTGTTCTCCGTGGTCTGGATTTGACTATCAAGCCTGGCCAGTACGTTGCTCTTGTTGGTGCCTCTGGGTGCGGAAAGTCTACCACTATTGCACTGCTTGAGCGCTTCTATGATCCCGTTTCTGGTCAGGTTCTCGTCGATGGCCGTGATGTCAGCAAGCTCAACGTGTCCCAGTACCGTTCCCAAATCGCCCTCGTGTCACAAGAACCTACTCTGTACCAGGGTACTCTTCGCGAGAACATTCTCCTGGGTTCCGAGCGCACTGATGTCTCTGATGAGGAACTGTTCCACGTTTGCCGTGAAGCCAACATCTACGATTTTATCATGTCTCTTCCCGAGGGCTTTGACACCAACGTTGGTAACAAGGGTGCTCTCCTCTCCGGTGGTCAAAAGCAGCGCATTGCTATTGCCCGCGCCCTTATCCGTGATCCCAAGATTCTTCTTCTGGATGAGGCTACTAGTGCCCTCGACTCTGAGAGTGAACACGTCGTGCAGGCGGCCCTCGACAAGGCGGCTAAGGGTCGTACTACGGTGGCTGTCGCGCATAGACTTAGCACTATTCAAAAGGCGGATGTTATCTTTGTATTTGATGCGGGCAAGGTTGTTGAGAAGGGTACCCACGCTGAGTTGATGAAGATCAACGGTCGGTATGCTGAGTTGGTCAACCTCCAGAGTCTTGAGAAGACTTCTTAAGGATGGATGTTACGTTTTTGTTTTGATCATGTTTTTGCTTGAATTTTGCTTCGTTTCTTTTTCCTTTTGAGGGATTTGTTCTTTTTCTTCTTCCATGTTTTAATTGCTTAGATATCATGATGACGATAGACGGCGGGTCTGCAACGTATATATTTATGCGTAGGCCGGCACACATCCTTAATATTACGGATTAATTTGTGCCAACTAGTTTTGTTTCAATCGTGACTGATGCTTTTGTTTGCCTAGGTTGGTGACATAATTTTTGTACAGAAGGCTGATGTGTTTATTTAGGAGTGAAGAATTATCATATAATATAGTCCATATGCCTTGAGCCTCATTAGATAAGAGTGACTTTATAAATATCTATCTATAAGTGTGCCTGTTTTTATCTATGCCCTGCTATGGCAACAGACAAAGCAATGTATGTCTTGACATAGTGTGGGCAGAATATATATGTACATACATATGTACATACATTCGTACCTGACGTCTTGGCCCCTGATCCAATGCGATCGGAGCACATGTTCCGGCGGGTCAGCTACGCGATGCATACTCCCACATTCCGGACATTTATGGATCAGCCACACGGACGCCAAGATCTCCCTTTACACGGACATGTTTCTTCGTCGGGGTGTGGGAGTATTCTAGGCGGTCACGGGGCCGCTCGGACTAGATCAGTAAGATCAGAGCGGAATTTGCCGCGGGTTTCCCGGTGGTTCCCCGGATTGTGGGTTCGGAAGGAGGGCGTGGTTCATGTCACTGGCGTTTGCTAGCGGGTTTGTTAGGGGTGGTGGAGTTGGTGTCAGACTTGGTTTGGGAAGGAGATGTCGATATGATGCTTACTGTGGATCACGGTTTTGTTTGCCGGGATAGTTTGTAGGCGGCTGTTTGAACTGCTTGATGTTGGGTGTATAGTGAATTGTGCATGAGTCACGGTAAGACAGATATGCCGATTTGGCTACTTTGAACGATGTGGGAGTTTGTTTTATGATGGAAATAATCACTACGAATCCCTCATCGTTTCGTCTTATTGGCGTCAACCAAAGATCTGTTGTGAATATTGAAAGTCAACATGTCAGGTACTTTGCAATTAGTTACAAGTAGAACCTTTTAGACGGGAATTTCTTTCACCTTGGAGGTTAACAACAACGTTGCCCGGCATGGTTATCTATCTGTAGAGATAATTTCTAAAACGCCACATAACTACATTACTACGGCCCAGCTTCTCGAGACCCCCCACATCCACATCTGGATAGATTGATACCGCACCGTGCGGGACGATGACGATGAGAGGAATCGCCAAATTCGTGCAATGGGCAAGATCTATACTAACTTATACTCGTCAATTATCTGTGCTGCTTGACATAACATAAACCTTGCAATCCCAAGTTACAGGGAAGACTTCCACATGGACTGAGAGGGACCGGAAACTAATGGCTATTGAGGTATTGCGAACGAAAGCCCGTACTCGAAAAATAGAACCTGAACGTGGTGCGGACGTGAATAGACAACGCAAGAAAATACCTTTCTCCTCGTCGCCTCTATTGCACTAATGTGACAACTCTGTGGCACATCACCTATCCAAGGGTAGCATATCATCGTGCACATGGCCCCGAACAGCCACACTGTCGACCTCATTGTGACACAGCCAAGTAAGAACCAGCATATGATTTGATAGAGCATTATTCGGTGCGTGATCTCGCCCTTTGTAATGAGGGACTAACGCAAATTCTGTTCATCTAAAAACCCGAAGGATTGACTATATTCTTCGGATTCCCACTTGCGAGATGCAATGTGGTCTTTGTTCGGGCCCCGAAAGAACGTGAGAATCACTTGAAGTCATCAATCAGTTCACTACTCGGCCCCAGGCTCATTGCGTTCATCAAGTATCCTGGGGTAGTCATGATATCTGATGTAGTTCGGCTGGGTGTGAGATATCACGTTCTAACACGAGACTACAAAGACAGGTATCTTTAGTCCGGAAATTGGGGTTGCCTATAACCATCCTGGTTCAACCTTTTGATATCAAACTCTTCATTTGTGTGATAGCCAGGGAAATGGATTGTCATACTGTGTCACTAAGAAACAATGACGAGAAACGCGGCCATTACCCTCGAATTTGTTTGGTAGTTGTCATCTGCCGAACTCAGTGGCAACCGATTTTCCACGTGGTAGTTATATCTGTCACCTACCCAGAGACTATCAGTCGTGGCGAAATCAAATACGCTCGACGCATCGGTCTTATGACAGGCTAAGAGTGGTGTACTGTCTTCACGTATTGGCCTAGCAAAGCCCGACCATTTGTAATCTAAACTTTGACAAGACTGAAGAGATGACGTATGGTGACATTTGTGATACGTCAAGAAGACACGACTCAATAGACATGGTCCAACGTATAGGACCCATCACAATATATAATACCACATCTCGGAACGTTTTTGCATGAATGCCATGAGAAGTCAGATGTTATATCAACAAGATTGTCAGTTGGATGATCTGTAAAACTAGACCGACTGTAGAAGAAAAATCGTCCTGGAAGAAGTGGAACAAACGTAATGACTAAAAGGGTGGAGGTCCAGTTTAACTATTCCCCAGTGTTACCCACGAACGGAAGCTGCATTGTCTACCCAAGTGCCAAAAAGCGATGAAACCAGTTCGCTGGCGGTTGCTTAGATGTAACTGGTTCATAGAGAACCCTCAAGTCCTAATTATCATTGTACACTAATAGCGGCTTTGCGGAGGAGGCGGGTACGCATCGATAATAAATGTTTGCCTTCCATGTTCTCAGTATATTGCTTGTGTCAATGTTGGGCTTTAGTGTCAAGAGTCATGGTTGATAACTCTTTAGTGATTCTGATATGTGTGAATGTATAGTGTTCTTGTTGTGTCTATTCTTACTCTTATTAATAAAACCGAAGTAGGCTGTGATACCCTGTTGTAC
>NETU01000027.1:0-75220 GCA_003032515.1 Huntiella decipiens | reverse complement strand
ATAGAGGAACTAGTCCTGCTAATCAGGTATTAAATGGAAACAATCAATCAATCAATCAATCACCCCAAAGACATCCTGTGTACCACCTTGCCATCTCCTCATTGCCCAACTTTTCCTTACCAAGTCTTGATTTCAAACATGCCATCCCAAACTGTTATCCGGAATCCCGCATGTGGCGTGGCTCGTCTATATTGCTCATCCCATAAAAACATGCACCTCTCCGTAATTTCACAAATCATCAAAACTTGAACACAAAAAGAAGGCATTATTTTAACTATCGACAAGAAGGTCGTTAAACCCCAGATGGTCACCCACCAACCCAAAACCCATTCTATAGACCCAAAGAACCAAACACCAGGCTGAAAACAAGACAAACAAAAAGCTGCTCACACCCAGTCTCTTACTGAGCGTCGACCAGACTATCGAGTGGATCGTAGTACTCGTATACCTTGTCCTTTTTGTCTCGCCCTGTTACTGCCGGCGCCGTGTACGTAGACCTCCCCGATGTGGCCTCATAAGAGGAAAAGGTAGAAGCCAACCTCTTACCACCGCCACCCGGAAGATCGACAACAAACTGTGGCATCATGAATCCTGCGATTGTGCCACGCAACTTCGACTCGATATCCAATATCGTCCGAAGTGGTGTCCGCAGGTGCTCAACCTTCTTTACCATGTCGCACTGGTAGACATAGTAAGGGAACACGCTCATGTCCGCTAACTTGCGAATCAGAGCGCCCATGACCTCTGGAGTGTCATTGACACCCCGTAACAGTACACTTTGGTTGCGTACAATGACGCCTTCCGCATGTAGGCGCTGGGCTGCCATCTCAGTCACCCACGTCACCTCTTGGGGGTGGTTGAAATGAGTGTGCAGCGCCATGTGCTTTCCTGCCTTGCGAGCTTTCTTGGCCACTGCAATGAGCGCATTAGACCACCCATCCTCTGGATCGATAATCCGATTTGGTGACACCGCCAGACCCTTGGACGCAAACCGGAATCTTTTGATGTGAGGAATGGATATCAACCGCTCCCCAATCATCATGATATGTTCCGGCGTGAGATAGTAAGAGTCGCCCCCGGAAACAACGATGTCCTGGAGGATGGGTGTTCTCTCAATGTATGCAAACGCCTCATCCCACCGCTTACGGGTGGGCTTCAGCGAAGCCTTCGTAACCTCCTCTGTATCAGCACCGACCGCGTACGAACGGGTGCAGTACATGCAGTACGTAGGGCATACAGATGTGGCTAATAGAACTGGTTAGTTTTGGAATTGCTCGAATAGGAAACATATCAGATGAAACATACGTAAGAATAGGGCCTTGTCCGTGTAGCGGTGGACCAATCCCTTCACCGGAGAATCCGCTTCCTCATGTAAAGAGTCCAGCACCAGCTTCGGATGGTCAGGCAGCATCGTAGATTTCGTTGGGACGAATTGCCTGAAGATTGGGTCCGCACGTGGGTTCGTCCAGTCAATTCTTGACAGGACATAGGGGCTATGTATGGTCAGTTTGGTCATTGATTTAAAGAAATCTCAAAGAGTGTACTCACGTCATCCGGATGGCCATGGTTGCTGCAGATATCCCGTCGAAGATATCTGCAATTAACTCATCTTTAGTCTCGACGGAGCCCTCGGTTTTACCGGGCATGGTGGCAGGAAGAACGGCGTCAAGGAATTTGTAAAACTTGGGCTTCCCCTGCACCAAGTTGGCAGTCTACAAATATGTTAGTAGCGGTCCTTAGTAGATCATGTTTTATTATCAGGGAAACTTACCCCCCAGCGATATGAAAGGAACTCCTTTGTGTCCACATTCTTCCAAATGGGGACCTTCTGCCACCACTTCTCTTGCCTAAGAGAAGGACCGTTTATGTTGGTCGGCAGAGATGTATCAATCTCTGCCCCAGTTCCCGGAACCAACCCTGCCAGCATGGCCGCATCCGTCTCTGCCACACTCACACCAGATGTCACGAGCGCTGGCTTCGGGCTAGTAACTTGAAGCATCTTTGGCTCTGACAATCTGGAGAACCCTCTCTGCCCCTCTTTCGCGATACGAGCACGGGAAGAAGTGACAGTCGAGGGCCGAACTGGAGGGAAGCATGTCCGTGTGGCATGGATGTAGCGGGCATGGGGCTTGGTGAGGGTCGAAGAACCGGGAACGCGGCGTACAACAGTGGAGAACATTTTGATTATGAACAAAAGTTACTATAACTGTTAGAAATGATGTCCGAAATGGGTTGATGAGTGATGTTGTGAGAGATAGAAAACAGCGGGACATTGTGGCTTTTATGTCAAATAGACCTTCCCACCTCGATGCTTTGTTGAAACCGAAAGGCTAGGAGCACTTCACCAACAGGGTATAACTACCATAACACGAGGCAAAGGTCGACGGAACGCGGAACAAGGGATCTCGACTTTCACAGCATGTGGCGTTGGTAGTACATGTATAGGGTGTGTGCAGGATGAAATTCTCAAGACTTACCGACTGTATTATACGGAACCTAAAAAAGACAGTTCTGGTTCAACCGTTAGATAATCTGAAAGAAAGGTCATGAAATATTTCGACAGCTGGCTATGACAGTAGTGACCGACGAATACAAAGCAAACATGTAAACATGGAATTTGGTTGGTGCTGTGTTAAAGACGGGTGTATGGTGATAGTACAACAAAAACCAGGGAAAACTTACACTTGAACTGAAGATGTAAGTTGTATTTGTAAACGAGAGTTATCAGAAGAAGTTGAAGCTTGAAGCTTTTAATAGAGAACTGTCGATGTATGCGTGATTGAAGATGGAGAAGAAGACAGGTTTGTTTGAAACTCCGACAAGAAGTTTGCCCTACTATTTATAGTCGAGAGAAAAGCCTACAATCCAGGAGTTACAGGTCCGAAATGATTGTTTAGAACACAACGACAAGTCAACAGCACTATTAGTGGCTTCCGGAAGGTCATAGAACCGTGATGGCGTTTGGGTTGGTAATCAACACCCGGTTGACCTCTAACGACAAGCACGAAATAGCAATGTTTACATGTCACGATGTACTGATCAGAGGGTAGACTTCAGTGGAGATTGGGCATAGCGAATACACCCTGAGAAAAGCGCTATACATGATGACAAACTGCCGATTCTATGAGGAAGATACGGCTGGTTCTGGAGAATTTAGCTTCGGCAGAGAAGAAACTAATTGTCATCACTACACAATACACTACCGAACTGATGGGAAGAACGGTCGGTACCGAAGATATCAAAGAGAGTCACGAAGAACCATGAATAATCACGAACAATGACACGGCAGGTACCGAAAAGCTCAAGTATCTTCACGAAGTTACAAACAACTGTGTCGTTTACATTCTGATGAGTAGGGTTTAGGAAAGAACCTTACAAGGCTGTGACATCGATTCAGAGAGCCGCAAGAATTGTGGTGGCTGATACTATATTCATCGTGGCATATTGTTCGGACATAAAGACAAAAGGTATTGACAAGCGACGACAACCAGAAACGCCAAACCTACCGAACAGTCAAAGTGCCAATTATCCAGAAGAAGGAATACAATAACCTCGACAAACGACAAACGGGCAGCAAACAGCTGACAATCCTAGTTCCTAAAAATACGAACAACACCCAATCAATTATACAAGGATTCTGCGGGAACGGCGTTAGCCACGAGTTTTCGGACATCGCAACGATTAGAAGGCTTTGCACACTCACTTGGGTATCACAAGGCTGTTTCTGCCAACGCAGTTGTGGGGTCTTGAAGTTCGGTGACAGACTAACTATGCGTAGAATCTTGCGCTGGATCTAAGACAGTTGACCCAAGACGTATATTCCAGCTGGCGCCAGAACATCACAACAAAGAACCCGGCATAGAACACTTCTCAGTAGCCGTTATGGTTGGTATCTAATGTAGCTGAGAATGTTGAAACCCCACGGCATCTATAGAGACGAAGCGCGTGGGGGTCGCAAGATTGATATGCACACATATGCACAACTCGGTCAACTACAGTCACAGCCAAACACATAGTCGGAACTCCCTGGGCCGGGCCACCAAGTACATATACACACCTATAATTCAAGGGCCCGACGGAAGCCTGCATATAGACAGCCGCTTTACACACAGGTCCTTTTGCCACGCAGTAAGTAGCCGTTTCTACAGAAAGGCGGCTCACATGTGTATGTACACATATACGAATGTTCTTTTCCGTGAGACAATTTGATAGACGTTTAAGCTTCAGTGTTGTCCATCCGCCAAAAGGAATTAACCAGTGTTTGAACGGAGTTATGAAGGCAAACGGAGGTATTGCAGGATCCAGGGGCTCGTCGACGAACAGTGATGGAATCACCGAGCAAAAGAAATGTTGTTGTAAAGACATCATCCAAGTAGGTTATCTAGTTACTGACAAGGACCTGTATGTTACTATAGATTGTTTTCCAAAAGCACCAAGATCAAGAGGCAATATGTCAAGGACTTTGTCATGATACCCGATTTGGACACTCAATTACGACCACTATCCCTTAAGATCCCTACCGCACGTCAAGGCCATTCAAAAGCAATATTAAATACAAAGGATGATCTCTTGCACTAGCTATCACTCCAATCTCAGCGATCTCGGTGAGCCTTTAAATTGAGTATACCAAACTTCACGACGGAAAGCTACAATTCAAACCGGCACCTAGCCGGCCTTGCGGTGACAAGAATCTCCACTCTTTTCTCACGACATCTCCAGTGCACTTCGTGAAATACCGCCAGACAATGGCACCTAGCAACCATGGTTAGCTGAAAGCCACTTTGTACATCCATCCTCTTCAAACAAAGAAAAGACCATCGTGACTAACCTGCACGCCCACGAGACACCCAGCGGCTAACTCACTGGATATCTACAGCTGATGACCAGGATACATCCTGTATATATTGACACATAGGCATGTATAACAGAACCACACTTCTCCTTGTGCAACAAGAAAACGCTAGGCCCATTACTAGATCTTGTACTCCCAGGAAGAATTCCCAGATCAAGCCACAACAGCGGTGGGCGCGTGGATCACGGAACAATTTGTACTAGAAAGACATTTCTCCCGATAGAATGGCTTATTATACTACGTGACAACATGTCCGCCACCGGGCGCCAAATGCATTTGACAACTACTTGTACGCTTCTGCGGGTAGGTATCCGTCAGAAACAGGACACAGCTCAGACGAGCGTTTGGCGTACTGTATGTCGGAGGTTGACCCTTGGTCTTTATATAACCCTATTATTGTATTACCGATGAGACCGTTGCACAAGAGTCATTTCCGAATAAGCGATTATACATGTACAAGTAGTTCTTGATATAATTGGGGTCATATAGACCAAACAACATTTTGACCCGGTTCTTGGTACTCTACATTTGGTACAAGATGTATTGCAACTTGCCTCGTATCTTGGATGGCTGTTTTAGTTCGAGATGATTGCGTGATCATGACAGTTATGCCATCACAACTATGTTATCACTGTCGTGGCAGCGTCATTCCCGTGAGGTCGCCCCAAGGTCAAAACTTTTAGCTCGTTCTTGAAACGTCACACCCGCCATGTTCTCAGTACGGTGAGCCCAGACGTAACACTAACACACAGATTGACCTACATCAATCGAAATCCATGATCCATTTCTCAGCATAGTGTGGTAGAGAAGTCTCAACAACTCCCTCTTTTCAGCTTGCCAAAGCACCAAAACCACACCACTTCCCACCACCCCACCTGACATGTCTCACCTCCTTCCACAAAAAACGCATTCCTTCCACTCCTTTCTCCCAAGAACCCCAGGAACCAAAGAAACAATTCAACTCCGCCATGCCTGAACCAAGATTCAGTACCACCATAGTATCCCAGATTGTGTGACACTACAACATACTCCCCAAACCAGATACCAGGGTACTTATCCAGCCCCTCATCCGCCCCCACCACTAATATCCGTATAAACTGCACGCAACTACGCAACTACGCACCTCGCACAGCATCGTAACCTCCAGTTTCGCAGTCGATGTCGTAACCAAGACATTTTGGGGGCACGGCAAAAAGAGTCGAACCAAAAGGGAAGATCCTTTGTTTTAGAGTGACATGGAAGAGAAATCGATGGTACGGGGGATCTATGTGCTCTGTAAACACAGCCGTAGAAAACAAACAATGGTTCTGGAGAGAACGAGGCTTATATCACAGTGTTCGGGGTAATAGCCACCAGAGTCGTCGTGGCATTATGAAGACAGTTCACATGTCATGATCTTGCATTCTAGGTTGGACGGCATGTTAAGAGATTTACTATTGTACAAAGGGTTATCAGGTCATGGCGAAATCACCAATGACAACTAGAAAGCAAAACAAAGAACCTGTAACCTCGGAAAAACTACATCTTGTCTCCACGACACAACGGCTCACTGGTATGGAGTCATAGCCCCATCACATACTAATATACAGAATACATATCCTTAAACTCTCCGCTTAAACGGTCTTCTCACCCGTCAGAATCTCAATACTCCGACCAGGTCCTTGAACCTCCTCATCTTCATCTCCTTCAGCAGCACCTCTCCGGAACTGCCCCTCCTTAGTTCGTACACCATTAACCCTACCCCATTGCTCCAATGCCTGAACACCAGCAATACCCGTAAGAATACCACCCCAATGCGAGGCCAAATCCAACCGCGCCACCATCTTGCTCTTACTCATGAGTGCCGATATATGTAACGCCACGACCAAAGATAAGAAGATCAACCCCGGCACACCCTGCATCGGGTCCGGCGGCAAATTCAAAATCTTAAACGTATCAAAGCGATGCAGCCAAAAGTATGCCGAGACCACGCCCAGCACCGCACACGAAGCTCCCAGCGCCGCCACATTCAACGGGTGCCACAGAAGCGATGCAACATAACCAACCACACCACAGCTCAGGTAGAGAGACAAGAAGTTGGCGCGACCAAGATCATCGTGAAGCCTAGGACCAAAGAAGTAAAGCGTAGCCATGTTACCAACCAAGTGTCCGATGCTGTTGTGCGAGAACATGGCCAGCACAACTGTTGGCGGCTTGGGAAGTCCCACAACTAATACAAAGTACCGGTTCATAATGCGCCACAGCGGTGGCGTCCGCCACGCCGCATACGCAAGCGCATTCAAAGCAATCAGAGTTCCAACACAAGCAGTAGCGGGCTTAACATCGTTGAAGAAGCGGACATGGTCTTCTGGTGGTTCGTACAACGCCGTGAGCGCATAACAACCTGCCAGAAAGAGAACAGCAAAGGTAATCGTAGGCGCAACCCGGTTGAATGTGCTCTGGTCAGGCACATCTTCCAGATCGGAAACCGTAGCATTTGCAAGCCATTTCTTAGCCGACGACGAAGTCGCCGTCAGCTGTCCCGTTTCAACATATTCCATCAGAGACCCCGGTTCAGTAGGAGGTGCCGCAGCCGCCTCCGCCTCAAGCTTAGCCTTTTCAGCCGCAAGGCGGGCCTTATTAATAGTGCGAATCTTATCCAGTTTGCTGTATCCATAGACGGGGTCAGGTACGATCTCGACCGACGATGGGTCGAACTCGACGTTTGTATCATTAGGGTTCTCAGCGGCGACGGCAGCAGCAAGCTTCTTGCGTTCCTCTTGGGCGATTTGCCGTTCAATCTGGTCTAGTTCATCTTGGGCGCGAAGGCCGGCGTTGATGGTCTCGTCGACTTGGACGTTTCTGCGGAGGTAGGCGAGGGCAGTGGCGATTTCAGCGGTGGTGTAGACGGCGGTGTTGACGTGGTAGGCGGGATCTTCAAGGGTACCGGCGACCCGACGGCCATGAAGGATCTTGAGTAGGGTGTTTCCGGTAACAACGGGCATCCCGGGACCAAATATAGCAGTGATCTCAGCTTGAGTGAGGTCAGACCTACGGAATGGGAGACCATTGACATCCTTGTAGTCACGAGGAAGCTGTTCGTACATGGTGATAATATCATTGTCGCCCCAGAGGCTTCGCCGTTGCATCAACAAACCCGATGGTCCCGAGGGCACCATATTCCGGGGCCATTGTGTTCTTTGAAGAAGTGAAGAGGTATTCCGTGAGATATCTGACGCTTTACCAAGGCGCGCCGGACCAGTCGAAAAGAGACGACTAGAAGAAGCAACAGTTACACGGCTAACAACAGGCCGGGTAGCCAAAAAGCACACCCGTGTCGCCTTTGTCGCCGTTGCCGAAGCGGGGAGCACAAAAAGGCTCATGTCGGGGGTATAAGCCGCTTCAGCAGCGGGGGTCTATTCGGAATCGTCTAGTCTCGTATATGTCGTCAACGGCCGCGGTAGGCCGGCTTCCGTAAACCGGACGAGGTATATGAAACAATTGTTGTAGTCGGAGTCTGTGTACTCCTTAAGCCGTGATTCCGGTCGCAAAAAAAGCAGACACAGATGCGATTTGTCGCAAACACTTCTACACAGTCGCTATGTCATCATTGTCGCCGAACCATTGATTGGTGATTTTTCTTAACCCCCACTAGGGTTTAATGGATCGTGGTGGGGGTCGGCGACTAAAGCGCAACCCGTGTGATTGCCTAACTGAGGATGGAAGCTTGTGGAACAGCACGCGGGACGACGACACTCAAGGAAACAAACGTCACTCTTTAATATCAACGTCTAATTTCTATTTCCCACAAGCTATCCAGCTTTTCCCATTCTTTACTAATCTTATTCACTCCTCTCCACCAAAATGACATCCCTAAACGACCTCCCCACCAACCTCCAACCCGAAATCTACGCCGCGGCCCTCCGTGAATTCCCCATCTCCGCCCTCTACTCCAAGCTCCTAGAGCTCCGAAACAGCATCAGCCATCTAATTTCTTCGAACGTGCAACTTGCCGAGTACCCAGATGACCCCGACTGTGTCGATGCGCTCCGTGAGAACGCCGTGGTCCTTGAGCGTATGAACAACCGTGTTTCCCTTTTCAAGGCGGAGGTTGCTGAGCGGGGGATGTCCTGGGAACACTTTGACCGGTTGGAAACGTTACGTGCGGATGACTTGCCGCTTGAGGAGGGTGAGGGGGGTGCGAATGGTGGTGTGCCTGCGACGGATTCGGCAGCGGGACCGAACGGAGGACATCAGGCTTGGCAGGATGGGACTTTTACGACGGGACGGATTTCAAATGGGGTTATGACTATGGATGAGAGACCAACGCCGGTCGCCAATGGCACTACTGAGATTCCGGTGCGCCAACAAACTCAAGAGCCACCAACCACAGCTTCGGTCCCAGAGACTGCCCAGTCACAACCAGATACCTCGGATACAGCCGATGGTGGTCTCTACCTCTAAATATACGAATCATGATACACGATACACGGAATGATAAGGCACAACTTTCTTTGGGTGAAAGCTTACTTTTTTGATGTATATACGACGAGCCAACACCGACAAGAGAATAATGCTAAGAAACTAAAACAAGAATGCCGGTGTGTGCAAGATGCTTCATGTATAAAGACCCTCATAATCATGACGTCCAACAGGTCTGCAACTCCTCATATTTACAGTGACTTGGCCAGTCTGAAGGAAGAGCAATGCCGTTAATCCCCAACGCCAACATATAATAAAGCCGAAAAGAAATATCAAGAGAACAAAAACAACCGGGAAAGCAAGACGAGCAACAAACACAAAAAGCAATAGGTATCAAAACCCCAAAAATAAACAAAACCAAAAACGCTACCAAGGCATAAATAGCAAACAAATGCCGGGAACAATGATGATGTGCGAATCTCCAATCGCCAAACGACGGGTTCAGCAAAACTGGTAGATTGAAAAAAAAGACAGATTCGAAGAGATAGAAACGTGGCAGGACATGATGCATCACGTTGTTGTCCAAGACTTATATCAAGACTTAGACGACGATGTGTGGAAGAACGGGAGTCTGGCTGTTCATAGTCATGGGCGGTTGCATCTCATAGGCAGGTTCAGGAGAACGATGTCTTCTAGACGACTCCATATCCTTGAAGGTGTTTGAGCGGATAACATTTCTACGTTGCTTGACAGTCTCAATGTCGGACGACGAGCCAGAGTCAGTATACTCGGTGTTGCTGTTAACAAGCTCAGCACGGCTGCGAGGCTGGCCAATGACACTGTTAATCAAATCGGCCTCCGTCATGTTAGTCGTGGGAGTCGGCGGGACGGAGTCAGGCTCACCCTCCATACGGGGGACAGTCCGCTTGCGTCTGCGTCTGGTAGAACGACTACCGGCAGTTCCGGCACTAGCAGTACTGGGGGTTCTGGATACGGTGCTGCGGCCCTCCATGAACTTGGCTGGTGGTGGGGGCTGGAGCATCCACTGGTACGCGCGCTTCGATGGGCGAGTGGTGACGATAGGAGGGTGAAGTTCGTTGACTGGTGGGGCGCGGGGCATACGGAAGTCATCGTCGTCGCTCTTGTCGGGTTGCTCGTTCTTCTCGATGCCAAGAACTACGCTCATCTTCTTGCTAGCGTTGGACACGTTCTTGCCGACGTTGGTGACAGCATCTCCGACCTTGCCTAGTAGTTCGTGACCCCAGATCTCCTCCTCTATGCGCTGATAGCGAGTCTTTTTGTATTGAGAAACGGTGTCGGCAACGCTATCGAGGCCCGTATCTGAACCACTCTCAAATGGGTTGGAGGCTATCGTACCGGTTCTAGTATAGGCTGAAGCGCTATCCATACCAGAGCTGTTAAGTCCGCGATTTCTCTCTGATTGTGCGCCATTTTTGCGGAATGTGGGACCCAGGTTGATCTCCTCAGACCAAAATACGTTTGTTTGTTGTGGTAATGGGTGCATGTACATGTCGGGGTTCTCCTTCTCCATGATGGCGCGGATGCGACGATCCTCCTTTGCCTTCTTCTTCTCATTGCGCTGTGTCGCTACTTGGTAGCATGGTGTACAGGCCAACACATAGAAAAGTAGTGACTGGACACCGGTAGCCAGAGCCATGATGTGCGGATTGTAGAGTTGATGTGGGCGTGGTGGGGCCGGATAACGATGTTGTAATTATCGTTACACCGGCATATAGCGCAAATGCGGACGAGCGGCGAAAAGCAGGGAAGTAGTGGACTCCAAGTAGTTGATACCGAGTAATGTGAAAAAGTGCCGGCCACAGTACAGGAAAGAAGGCGAATATGCAGTTGGATGCAAGATCTCAGCCCTTTATGCAGCTTGTGGTGACGCAGAACAAAGGTCGAAGCAAATGGCGGTTTTCACAGGATTTCACAGTTGCAGTTGCAGTTGTGCGTATTTGTCAAATGCAGCTCGCGGGACGAAGGAATCAGGGCGTGGGAGTGATCGATACGACGTCGTTTAATATTAAAAAGGGGTGCTTGGATATCGATGTTGACTGGTGCGTCTAATGTGAATTCTTGGGCAATGAAGCTGGCGCAGTTGTTCGTATGCTGACACTGATTGTCGGTATGATTATGTGCTATCGTTGACGTCTATAGAGTATGTATCTTTTCGTAAAGTTCGTCGTCAAGGGCGGTGGACCAAGCAAGGGAGAAAGCGAAAAAGCGGGCGGGCTCCTGGTGAGTGGTGGATTCTCTTTCAGATGGATTTGGAATTACAGGCGTTCGTAGTAGTCGTCAAACTGCGGAGTAAAATGGGGAAATGTCGAAAAGTGACAGTGGCGAATAAAGAAATAGAGTTGAAAGATACAAGAAATGATAATGTAATGAATGACAAAATTGGGAAAGGCTGAAACGAATGAAAATGCAACTACTGATTCAACTATAAGTCGACTAAAACGACAAGAAAAAGGAAAAAAAAGAGAAGAGAAATCCGCCACTAGAAGGGTTATGAGGAAGAATACTTGATTCAAATACAACACACGCACACAACTGACACACCGGCCGCATGCCAGGGGATTAGACTGGGGTAGTCAAGTTGCGCAGGAGGAAACAGGTCCAAGACTGGCGCAAGTGCCTTCCGCTGCAGACGAGAAAAGGACGAGAAGCGAGAAGAGTTCCGGGGGTGGTTGCCTCTCGTTGATGGGTGAGGGGAAGGGGAACGAGTGAGAGAATGTGGCACAGGGCATGTCTCAAGGTAGCAACAGCCAAATGGATGAGCAAGCACAAATGTCGATTAGATATTGGGCAATGCAAGATTGTGGATAAGGCAAGTCAGAAAAGAGGAAAAAGGAATCTAATAGGCAGACTACTGTAATAGTGACTGAGGGAAATAAATCTGTACAGGAGGAGAAGTCCAACTCAATAAACCAACAACGCCAAATCCCAAGTCTATTTTCACGATAATCCTTACGCCCAAAAGAACAACAACCCGACCAAACTAAGCAAGAACCTTCTCCCTTTTTTCTCTCCTTGTAAATCATCCATTAAATGCCGCTCGTTCCTACCAGCATTTGTCGGGCATACCTTGAAAGCATAAACCTGCAAGTGCCAAATGCTAGCAATGACATTCACAAATATCGACAATCACTTTCCCCTTTGCATAATGATCGGTCTGACGGGCCCACAAGCGTGTCCGGGAACCAAGAGAAAGTCTCCATAACTGGGGGATTCGACTATAAGGCAAGGCATCCGGAGAACATGGCGATGGGGGAGAAAAGAGGCGGAGGCTTAAATGCTAGCTTACACTGGGGAGGGGGGGACGACAAGCTTTCATAACGGCAATTTGGAGGACAAATCATATATACCGTGGGGGGTCCTACTGTCTGATTGATTGATTAAACTCGCCATTTCCCAACTTTGTTATAATTTGCCCAGCGAACACCATTGTCACACAACTAAAAAACACAACAGCCACCGTAACTGCCCATCCGTCCGTCTACCCGCCTTCTCGTGCCTCGAGCCCCTCCGGTAGCAGAATACTTGCCGCCCACATTACAGCACAGACAACGACTAACCCGCACCATCAATTCGCCCGACTCGAGTCCAAAATCCCCATGAAGCCTCGAACAAGGCCCACGCAATCGGATATCAAACCAATGACAATCGTTGATGTTGATTTATGTACATACAGTGACGGGACTGTGTTAGCTAGTTGTGATTGACGTAGGCTGTGCTTATATTAGAAACAACAGAAACGAGCTGTTCATTATTGGACTATCTACCAGGGGTCCTCGATATCGTGCTCTAACAACGGGAATCACACTTTCGGCCAACCCCCATCATATCCGTAGCCCTTCCTGTGCCACGAGTAACTTCTTGTACATACAATACATTTGTGCACGGTGAGCCAACCTCACATTTGTGCAAACTCCCAAGTCGCACCAGCGACCACAATCATGTCTGTTCGCCAGAATCCACCATCAAAGCTCGCCAGTCTCCCTCCTTCTAGACCCAACCTTCAAAGCTCTGGAATGTGCCCGCGCCCTAAAGCTTATGAGGATGTGTAGATGTGAAACGAGGAAATCACGGTACACTAAATATCCACAATCTTTGTTGTTTTTCCGTTGCATAGCCGCCGCTAAACCGGCTGGTCTAAAACAATTCACCTGTCTATCAAATTCCAAGTCATTTCGTGGTAACTTGGTTCACTTTGTTGTTGCACTAACAATTAACTTTTCTACGGATGGCTCCTCTTTCTTCTCCCCCGCCTCTCATTCACATGGTAACCTTTTGTTTGTCTAGGAAATTTCCGTCCGTTCATAGACCTGAATCAAACTTATCATGACGACAATCCCGCAGCTATAACAATTGACTCCCAGCCTACTATAATACTATAGCTACAGTTCATTTCTCTTCTCCTCAGCCCTCTACGAAGCACTAACACAAGACAAACAAGCAAGCAAGCATCTTCACTCTCTCCAAATACATAATCACTCACCATGATCGTCAAGCAACCGTCAAAATAGTTGTCTTCGTGAGACCTTCCCAATCCAGTCCCTCGATCTGTAGTCTGCGACACCATCTCTAGCTTGTCAGGTCCCAATATTTGGACTGCCCCTCTCTCTACTTCTACGCCATGCATAACTGATCAATTATTACCAGCGCATTGTGCATATAGCTTCCCACCTGCATCATTAACATCATAACCGGCGCATCACTCATCCCTTTCCCATCAAACCCCAGTCAATAAAGTCCTCAGTATCTCAATTGTAAACAAAACCCTTAACAAACCCTCCCCCTTACCAATCACGACACTCTAAAAATAAGCCTCTCATCAACGAAACTTCATGCAACTAGATAGTTTCCTCCATAAGCCAAACTATACTGCCGCCTATCACGACAAATTTCGCCCAATCACCTCCTTCCATCATCTCAATATCCAGATCCACTCACCCATCACCAATTCACATTTCTCTTAATGCCCCAGCCTCAAACACGCCACTCTCCAAAAAAACCCATCCGGATGGCCCCTTGTCCGATATTCCCACGCTTTCTTACTGCAGGTGCAGGTCACGTGCTCAACATTCATTGTGTATCCCATCTACCCATGAGCCATCTTTTTTAAACAATTCACGACAACAACTAAATATATCCCGGTGAACTACATTTAGACATGCAAATCACTCGACATTTTGAATCACAGGATGCCTAACTAGCTTCCAGTACTTCTCGTATTGGTATTTTCGTGAACCCCGAAACCACATATTGCAGGGCTCGCCTCACAATCAGTGCTCAATATCTCATGTCGGACAATTACAAAACCCTTAAATTACATCATGGTGTGTTAACCCTATCAATTGGATGATTATGCGACGATTATCGTCGGTTACTGACATGCATATTCATCGGAACTACAGTCTCAAACCAAAGATAACGAAACGAACTACTGTAATCGCTGTAGATGAACAAAAGCACCTTCTCAGCTGTGCTTAACCGACATAAAAACACGGATAAGCACAACTTCACATTCTACGTAGAACCTCATCATCAGCCTTACACATAGTCACAGAGAAACATCTTTGTCGTCAATTATTATTTTGATTCAGCACACCTGTAACACGACAAAAACGACAGCTTACAAATTAGGCTATCCGCCAAACCTATGCTAAATACAACAAAACAGAAGTACTCGAGAACCCAAGTGTAATCGCAAACAAAACAAAAAAACAAAAATGATGATAGCCATGTCTCCGAATCCCATTCCTCGCAATGAACCCAGAGTTGCCTTGATGTCTCCCATTACAACTCTTGTACGCAACTTCTGCATACTAGAATCGGCCAAAAGACCAAACAAGACAAACCACACAGAAAACAGACGAAAATGAAAACCCCGAGACCATGCCAGGAAGGCACTATGATACCGGCCGCGAGCCCGAGACTAACCGTGAACATGAAGAAACAACAAAACAGAGAAAACAACCCATAGTGTGCAAGAAAAAACAAAAAGCCCAGAGAATATCACAAGAAAAAAGAAGAACAAGAAACAACCCACATGACTACCATTGCCAGTCAGTCAAACCCAGTAGCCAGTATCATTAACTGTCCACCATGAGTCTATAGGGGCTGGTTTGACTGACTGTCAGTATAGGACAACTCGCGAGGCAAACAACAGTGCTATTGCCTCGCTAACGCCATACCGTGACGTATTTACACATCCCAGCGGCGGTTGTCACGGGCGGGAATGCCAGCGAGGGCCGAGAACCCGCCGTAGTTAGCACCGGCGTAAGACTCCTCAGGCTCTGAGTCCGACTCACTAGAAGTAGGAGCAGCGGCCTTGGAAGCCTTAGAAGCCTTGGCAGCAGCGGGAGCAACGTTGTCCGACTTGATCTCGGAGACAGTCTCCTCAACGGGAGCGGCCTTCTTAGTGCTGCGCTTCTTAGTAACAGTGTTCCACTCAGCGGAATCAGCGCTGGCCTGAGCAATCTGCTCCTCCTCGGTAAAGGGAACAGGGGCAGCCTTGGGGACAGCGGCCTTGGGGGCAGGAGCGGCAGTATCGAGCAGTTCAACGGGAGCAGCGGCAGCGGGAGCAGCGGTCCAGGCGGATGTGGCAGGAGCCGAGCCGTCCTTGGCAGGGCGGCCCTCAGCAATGCGGGCGGTGCGGCGCTGCTTCTCAAGCAGGACCTGGCGCTCACGCTCGGCCTCGGCGTTAGCAGCCTTGGCAGCCTCGGCCTTCTTGCGGTTCTGGCGCTGCTTCTTGGTCTCAACGGGAGCCTCCTCCTTCTTGGCCTTGGGCTTAGTCTTGACAGCGTCAGTGTCAGTCAGACGAAGAACACTAGGGCCAGAAGGAGCAGCAGGAAGCATATCAGCCACGCCGGTAGAGTCAACGGCCTTGACTTCAGGCGAGGTAGCAGGCGACTCTTCGACATCTCTGCCAGTGCTGGTGGATGGGGCCGTGTTCTCTTCAGGAGAGTCAGACTCCTGGGCAGCGGCAGCCTTCTTGGCGGCCTTGGACTTCTTCTTCTTCTTGTTCTTGGACGAAGCAGAGGCCGCGGCAACGGGAGTGCCGTCCTTCAGGCCAGCCATTTGGCGGACAAATTCGGCGTCAGAAATCTCATCCTTGGTGGTGCCGGTAGAGCCGTTGGGGGCGACATCGACAGCGGTGGAAGTAGCACTCTCGTTGGCAGCAGCAGCCTCCTTGAAGGCCTTGTTGCGTCTCTTCTTGGCCTTGGGCTTGGAAGCAGGGACAGGTTCTGGCTCGGCAACAACAGGAGAAGCCAGGTTCTTCTTTTGACCCTTTTTAACAACGTAGTAGGCGGCAGCACCAACAGCACCGAGGGCCACGTAGCCACCAACAGTGGTGATAGTCGAAGTAGGCATGTTTAAAGCGGGAACAAGATAGGCAGCTGAGAGATATACAGGGGATATTCGGTAGAAGGGACAGACGATCAAGGTAGTACAAGTCGTCGGCGCGTCAGTTTTATGGAGGCGATGTGCAAACTCGAAGGTTGCGTGGTAAAATCGACAATTGGTGGTCGACGAGTTCAATAAGGAACAGGGGTGACGGCCTGGCAAGGAATATGCGGATCGTCAAGAAACGAGTTGTCGAGAATTGTGGAGGAATGTATGATAACGGCCTGCCAGAGGAGTTACGAAAGCGGAGTGTTGCAATAAACACAGAAAGACGAGCTCGTTGGGTGAATTGGTGATGGGACAAGAGAAAAAAAGAAGCTGAATGTGAGAGCGCGAACAGTAAAGTTGGCGACCGGGAGCAGGGGAAATTAAGTATACAACTAGCACGTGTCTTTTCCGGGCTGGTTAGTTGTCGGTAAAAATCAAGGGCAACGCCAATAGAATGTATTGAACGTAGTGGATATCAAGCTCACCAGGTAGTAGAGGGAAGGAAATTAAATCGCAGTCGAAAGTGCGGAATAGAAAGCTGGACAACAGCGTGATGTAGTTATCCAAATATCCAAAAGAGACAGACAGACCAGCCAGGAGCAAGATGGGTGTTTGTGTTATAGTGTGGGATGGAATGGGCATTGACAACCTAACAGACCACAAGAGGCGACGTAGCTTCAAGAACCGGTTCGGTCAAGGTGGATAGGCTTCTGTGGGATTGTACGGGCTTCTATGGCTGAACAGGGGACATGAAAAAAAGAGAGGCAGAAGAGAAATGAGAATATATTATATATGTATTGTACGTTTGGAAACCAGTAATGCTTGTGATGATACAGTTGAGATTGATACATACGTTGCTGTATCTTGGTCACGGCAAAAAGAGTAAGATAATAGAAGGTTTAGGCATGCACATGCTAGAGAATGGAAGGTACGGGCCGTTCTCTGATGTGGCGGTTGTTGTTTGGACGAGCAGCTTTCCGTTAATTCTTGTTGTTCACTATGCCCTAGCAGGATTCGATTGGTTCTGGAACGGGTTGCTTTGTTGTGGCGTTCGGTGAGCCCCGGAACAGGATTTCCAGTGCTCTGAGAATCATGGTTATCTATGACGAATATGTGTATGCACCACAAGGTCAACAATCTAGTTTGTTTTAGAGGGCCGGATACCCTGAATATCAGGGTCGATATCCAATTCAGAGAGCCCCTGATGAATCGACAATATTTTCGGCAATAAAGGCCCAAGTCAGATGAGCCGGTCGCCGACTTATGGTACAACACGCATTTATGTAGTTCTCATGCAAGGTCCAACATTCATCCGACCAACAGGATGCCTTCAAATGCCGCAGCCACGTAGGTACACAAGCGCATCGTCTCGTTAACGAGAGCCGCTGTAATGCTAGCCCACGAACCGAACGGAGGCGATCATTACCGGGCCGCACGGGGAGCACGAGCAAGCGTGGTTTTCCCCAGCTACTAATCTCATTCATGATCGCACCGATTGCTCGGACGGATAATGTTTAGCATTTGCAGGCTCGTTGGGTCTTGATGTAACAAACAATAGGTCAAGGCCCTGCTGCTAGATTAGTGGTTGCATTTATTAAGGGAAGACGCACATGCAAAGATATATGTCACGTGACTGAGTGTAAAAACGCACTATCGATAACGATAAGTGGAAGAGCTGCAGATGGATGATATTGGCCATGTCACGTCTAAAATCTTGGATTCGAATGGTGAGATGTGTGTTTGACTCTTGCCCCCATAGTTCAAGTCTTGACCCTGTTGTGTCTGACATTAACCTAATAGGATCTGGAGTAGAACCACCGGTAGAACCGACGGAGAACGCCGGTACGTTGGAGTCTACGCTGGAGCTGATCTACCATGTACACACATACATAGACCTCGTCTTTTGAGCACTTGTGACTTATTCACATATTGCGTATTTTCTCAGGTCTAGTTGTTCACCAGGATTGGGTCGGTTAGCTACTCCAGAAGCAGAATTTATAGAACCAAATGAATAAATAAATAAACATGTACATACAGACATACATAGACCAGAAAAGGGTGTCATTGATGTAACGTTTGTAGACGTCTGTATTCCCATAATATTGAGACCAGAGTGCACACCAAGTCGAAGAAAAGGTTGCAAATGATTTCTTAATGTCTTGATCGACTAAGCTGTGGTGGCCTTGCACGCTCTTGTGATCTCGCACTTACGATATCGTGATATACAGATATGTACCTGCTAGTAGACTGTAACCCAAACACACCCATGACGTACATACATACATACGGCTACGGCCCCGCGCCGTGCCGAAAGCACCTCCGAGACAGCAGACATCACTGCTATTTTCGATTACGCATGTATATACCGTAGTACTTTTCATCACAAGATTACACCTCCTGGCCTTGGCAGGTGAACATGCATTGTTGACACATACCATACGCATATGCAGGAGAGGTATGAACCCTCAAAAGCGCCCAATGGGCAAGACTTTTGGAAACTTTGAGAAACATGTCAGCTATTAGTGTCGTTCTTGTGACAAATACTCATCGACGAAGGGTCACGACCGGTGACCGAAGTGAAAAACTAACGTATGTACTCACTGGTTGAAGATTTTAGTAGCGGGTCTGGTAGACAATGACGTTGCATTTAGTACACCCGTCTAGCTAAGTGGTTGGTCCGGGGAATGAAATCCCTGTGTGATGGTAATTCCTCCGTAAATCCGCAAAAGTGCAACTAGAAAAATACCAGTTTGCTGGTATATATATTACGTCTTTGCTTGTGTTTTGACTCTTATTGTCATTACATTCTCAATCATTCATTTTCCTTCATCATCACCCTACACGAATCTCATAATATCATCTATATCTTTCACAATGGCTCCTCGCAAGATCATCATTGATACTGACCCTGGTAAGAGATAAGAATTTCACAATCGCTCACCGGCTCATACTGAACATATTTTGACAATACATAGGCGTTGACGATGTTCTGGCCATTTTGCTGGCTCTATCTGCTCTGCCCGAGGAGCTTGAGGTGATCATGCTCTCAGCCACATACGGCAATGTGCCCCGCGAAAGGTAAAATCTCATATCATCACACTAGCAAGACTTAAACCGTTGACACATCCATCCCACAGCTGCTTGAAGAACATTATCTCCACGTTCAAGGTTTTGGAAAAGGAGTTGGCATGGAGAGCCGAAAAAAACTTACCCCAGCGGTACGAGGCCCTGAAGGCTTGCCCTCCTATCGTTGCCGTTGGCCCTGAGCATCCCCTCGAGGAGGAGGAGCTTGAGGCGGATTACTTCCGTAAGCACCTATGTGATAGTCTATACAAAGACATCTGGCTAACCTGTGATAGACGGAATGGACGGTCTCCACGGTGTTCACGAAGCCCTCCCAGAGCTGTCCCCTTCTGCTAACTGGAAGGAGTGCTTCGATGCTGCCTCTAGCAACGAGTGTCAACCCCAGTCCGCGCTGTACCGTCCCACTTCTACACCTTCCCACCTTGAGATCCTCCGCCTTCTGAGGGAAAACCCAGCCGACTCCATCACCCTTCTCACAGTTGGCCCCATGACCACCGCTGCTCTTGCTGCCGCTACCGACCCCGAGACTTTCCTCAAGCTCCGTGAGGTTGTCGTCATGGGAGGTGCTGTCAACGTCCCCGGAAATATTACCCCCAAGGCCGAGTTCAACACCTACGCTGACTCCATTGCTACGGCCCGTGTCTTCGCGTTGTCATCTGCCAAGCCAAACTCTACTATGCCCCCAGGTCCTTCCACGCTGGCTAAGCTTTCTAACTACCCCGATGCCCTTTCGCGTAAGCTTCGGATTGCCCTCTTTCCCCTGGACATCACTACACCCCATCTTCTTCTCCGTGAACAGTTTGACGAATCTATCAAAGAGCCTTTGGCCAAGGGATCGCCATTGGCTAAGTGGGTCAACCACTTCATGACCAAAACCTTCGACCACATCATCACCTTGATCTCTCCTGGTGAGAGCCCTGGGCTCTCTCTTCACGACCCACTTACCGTATGGTACGTTCTTACCCACGGGGTTGGCTGGGCCACTACCCCCAAGCCAGAAGATATCCGTGTCGAGACAGTCGGTCAGTGGACCCGCGGTATGCATATGGTAGATAACCGTGGGCGCAAAAGAGCCGATGACATCATCATCACTCCCGCGACTGCTACTACCCCGGTAGTTACCGAGGATGAAGTTCCTGGTGATAATGACGGCTGGTTGAGCGCTGTGCGTGGTAACCGGATCCACCGTTACGTGACCTCGCCCGGAGAGGATATCTTCGCCCCTTTTATGTTGAAACGTATCTTCCATTAAAGTATGAAGCTAGTCTTTACTTTATAAATTCACATAGTATCGTTTAGTTATATATATCTACGCACATGAATAGTTTTAGTCTTTGATTTTTGGGTATTAATGCACCGTTAGGTGCACATTGTGAATGTATCCATGTGTGTGCATGTATGTGTATCCTGCAGCCTCAACGGGCCAATTCTCTAGCAAAACCAACTCCACAAAAACGAGCAAAACAAAAACGAGAACAAACAAACTTCCAACCCACCAGGTTTTAACTCCCAAGTACAAGGCTTCACCATCGGCCTCATCTAACATATGCACTTCCTACAATATGCCTTATCGCCTCATTGATACTGCACCTTGACCTATATGTGCTTCGTTGTACCAATAGCAGACCCTTTAACCTTTGTCCAATCGATACTCTTATCCAACTCCTCGTCTACCAAGCCAACCGAACAAACATTATCACCGCGCACCATATACAAGCCGAGTGGTTGAGAAAACGAGGCTTCTTCGTCATCAGGCGTGCGAATCGAGCGTTCTTCCGCCTCTTTGAGGACCTATATTGGGAGAAACGACATGTGTTAGAATAAATAGTGACTGACGAGCGAGTTCTGATAACTTTTTACGTACGAGGTTTGTGTTATTGTCAGCAGCGACAAGAGTTCCGACAATAATGCGCGAGTCGGCCGTCACCAGGAGCACCTTCTCTATAGACTTCGTTAGTACCAACGACAATGCGATTCTCAATAGAAATCAACTTACTCTCAAGGTACGAGCCGAGAGTCGCCATGGTGGCAGGCAACAGGAATGTGTGTTTATTGGAAAGAGTCTATACCCAAACGGGATCTCCAACAAGTCGCCAGACTAGATCTCACCAGTCTAGATCCCGACTAAGACAAATACACCGTAGACGAAGGAGGAATCCCGCGATCTACGTAGATACTAAATCGCAATCTCTAGCCCAAGAGCTTCAATGACGTCGTCAGGGATTCGTGACGGCCTGGTGATGGATGTAATGCGGCCGTTGAGAAATGGTCGTGAATACAGCTTCTAGTTTACAATAGATGGCGTTGTAGATGCAGATTATGAAGTTGGTGGGATGGAGTAAATAGACAAACGAGAGACTGTGATGGATAGTGTTGATGGCACCAGAGTTCAATCTTCACCTTCAATCTACCCACCGCCGCCCAACCTCATCGACGACGATGCGAGAAACCCGCAAAGCTTCAAGCTCCCGGCGGCCCGGCAACATGCTCGCCACCTGCCAGACCAAGAATGAATCCTTCAGGTTTCAAACCCTACCTTCTCATCACATTAGGGTCTGTGATATACCCTCACGGTGTATTGTCGAGATATACTACATACATACATGGTTAATACCATTTGAAGTGACGTTGGAACAAAGTTCTCACTGTCTCGAGCAATTGTTCGACAAAACGCCGTCAACCGAAAAGTCTAAGTTTGAGGTGTACGTCGCAAACCGCAGGGCCACGACGCATTCGTCCGTCAAACGGGAGTGTATACATATAAGCCAATATTTTCTGGATGCGGCAACGGCAGTCGGGTGTCTTTATCAAGGTAGGGCGTGCGGCGTAAATGTGGGGTCCGTTTGGGTATACCAAGGGGCACATATACGTAAGCGGCGATGTTGGAAAGCGGATTTGAAGTATGTATGTGCCATGTGCATAGACACAGTGAACCCTACGGTGTATAAGACGTTTATCCATGGGAAAGAATCGGGTAGTGGTGATTATACCTGGATATGAACCAGGGATCGTGAGATGTCCGACGGGAGGAGTTCCTCTGGACATAGCGGGTAGTTGGATCCATTTGCGCTGGGACTGCTGAATTTTAAGTACGAGGGATTACATGTGGGAGAACTTCCGCTATAAACACATGTGCGTATGGGCTTGTTTGTGGGAGTGGATAGGCTCGGAAGGAAGGGGTTCTGTCAGGTCGATCGATGGCAGATGTGGATAATTGCAGAGATTATGTAGATGTGGAGTGGACATCTAGTAGGGCATTTAGTAGGGATCAGTCCCTAGGATTTAGAATGTAGAGATGTGTGACTTGGGTTCATTCCTTTGTTGGATTACTGATATTGTTTTTGGACCTGGTATACCAGCCTATGATTCATTCTTTGAGTAACGTACGTATCCGCTTCCGCTTTCGTCTTCCTGATCTACGTAGGTAGAAGTATAGTAGTTGATTCGCCAGAAAGTCAATGGCCTTCTGAAATTATATTCTGGGTTAGGTATAAGATCACCCGTACACATCAGCTTTAAATATCAGATAGGATCGGGTTGCCACATAGTCACCCAATATATAACAGTGGTTTGACTTCTCTCCTCAAGTGTCCATATAGAAAATCACGATCCGCCTCAAAACAAGCTGAAGTTTCCAAACCCATCACAATTACCTCTTGGAACCTTCACCCCAAACCCCTACAAATTCCCAAAAAAAACTCGTTATCGGAACTGCCATTCTCTCTCGCATCACCCAGTAAAGACATGTAGTCAACCCGCACTATGCAGCATGACTCGCCCCCCCATCCAACCACTCAGCGCCCAGCAAAAGCCATGTGTGACCTGAAATCAGCACGAGTCAGTTACCCAACACAACCAGGGGTCTCCAGCACCCTTGTAACCGCCTGTCAACCTACCCCATTCCATTTTCACTCCCTTTAAGGGTTTCTTTACGAAGTACCAACCCAATTCGCCACCACAACGAAATCCTGAGGATCTGGGACCGCCCAATTGGGATACTTCCCCGTAGATCCATTTAGTTGCCTATGTGTGTTTGGGTGTTGGGATTGTATTCAAGTGAGACAGACAATTCGCACTAGGTATGAATCATCACTGGCGCCATCTTTGACCTGGAGACGGTGACCAAGTCCACGTAACGTTGGGTTTTGTAAAATCTAGACTGGCCTGTGACCATGACGAACTGCAAACGAGTCACACGCATTGGTCTGCTGTTGTCGGTACTGGGTTTCCTCTTCCTTGGGTCTTATTGACTACATCCGGGTTAGTATATTCGCTCTACCGAAAGATGTGCCGTTGGGAAGAATAAACTAATATAGCAGGATTGTCTTTGTCAGACAGGACTTTGCCTCTGGATTGTATTTTAGGCTCTAATGCGATTTGATTCAGGCTTAACGGCCACTAAGCAGCGCCCCTGATTTTCCATTGCAGAAGGGGTAAGTAGGTTCCTGATCAATATGAAGGGGGCGAGATTGACAAACAGAGACATTCAGTATGCCAGGTACGGCAAACTAAAAGGGAATTATTTTTCAAGCAAGTGTAAACATTACGACTGCAGTGAGAATGACCATGTATGTACATATGTATATACCTGTGTCACAAAGGTTAACCTCACGGGAACAATCTTCACGTCTGTGCACGCAGCACAGAAGAATAATAGAAGATGGGGGTCAAGCAATGAAGGTAAACTGCATGCACCAAATATCCATACATATTCACTCATGGGCTACACTTGCAGCTTACAAGTGTGAAGGAGCCACCGGATGCAAGTATGGACATGCTCTAGGCTCGGACTATGTAGAAGGCCGTGTCGGGCGCGGTTATTCCCCAGTAGCGTGGAGTAGTACAATGTTGTAGATTGACTAATGTGAAGCTGAAATCGGAGTCCACCGCATGTAGTCGTTTTCGGCGGAGATAGCAGTCGGCCTTAAGGATGTATAAAACGAATTTAGTAATTAGCCATAGTCTGAATGAGAGTTACGTTCCAAATGAACCTATTCTTGCTACCAATGAGGGAACCCATCATTAGACAGGCTCATTGATCTTGGAAACTCTAAGACATGAGAAAATGCCATCGGAAGCTGTAATCCTGCCATTGAAGATATGCCTCAACTTGGCTAAGCGCCCGTAGGTTGACTATCAGCTGTCCGTACCAAACAGTCGGTTCAAGCTGCTCTCGGGTCTTGTGATGACCAAGAACAAGGGAATGAATGAGATAGTTTGTTTGAATGATCTTTAGACAACGCGAAATAGCGATGCTATCGCCACAGGATGTGATGGGATGTGACTGGCTATGAATTTGGGTTCCCCATCTTTAGCTTGAGCTAAAAGTAGCTTAGAGCTGTATTGAATTCTGCTTTTGTAAACCCTCAAGATACCTTGAGCTTGATGCCAATATCTAACTAGCGTATTCGCAAGACAGTAGGGTGTGCGGGTTTACTTCCGTTACCGAAGGGACCGAGAGTCAGAGGTGGCCCCTGATACAATAGGTCTTTTTGTCTTGAGCCATAAACATGTTCAATTTCATGACAGAATCAACAATGTTCATGAAAAGACTGTGCATACCGAGGGATGTTACAATAATAATCTGTTCTCTGGTATCCAGCCACAACACCCAGACACGCATTGATACCGAGAGATGCCGAAGGGACAGGATACAAGTTCATATGAGACACAGAAACATCCTTAGATGGAAAGAAGGACGTATGAAGGATGGAACTTGTCACGAAACAACTGACATCTGAACATGACCAGCTGGACAATATTGGATCTTAAGATCATACACCCCCACCTCCTGCCCCCATATCTGCCAAGGGGAGGCAAACTTTATCTGCAACTTGACAAGGTCATCAGACCAAAGCGTTCAAGCTTATGGCCAAGAAACGCCGGCGGACGAACAATACCCGCCCGGAGGGTGCGAACGGATACTACGTCAGAGACGAGGGAGTAAATATATTGCTGGGGATCATAAAGGGGAATAGCCGTGCCCAATGCGGTATTTCATGAGTGTTAGAGGCCGCTGTCAGGGAGAGCAACGTCCGAACTCGTATGCACATACATACATATGTACATACAGACATTGGATATTGTTCAAAATATGGCTCATGGCGATCAGCCGGCAAGGTTAACGGCAGGATGTCGATGGTGGCGCCTATCGGGATAGGATCCGTTGGCAGACGCTAGAAAAGATGACTCCCAATTGAGACAAGCGATGGTACAAAAAGAGGAAGTCAACAAGCTTCTAAGCGACACTCTAACCTAGAACGCCAAAAACCCAAAGTACTAGAATGCCGAGAGACACCAGCCCTATCGATAACCCAACAAGTATTTACGGCCTTTGGAATAATGTGTTGACATTCCTTTGTGTGGTTGTCGATAGGTGCGACGGCTTTGCTAACGCCGAGCTGCACCAGCTGGATCACGGCGCATACCAAAGGCAGGAAGCAAACTACCGTCCCCTGCTTTCCACGACATCTGTGCCCGCCCGTTCCCGCAAGCTGGCGTTGCAGAATGCAGTGCAAGATGGGTGGATTGGATTGTTTTAAAATTGGCTGGTTAGGTGCTTGTGGCAATTAGGAACCAGGTGGCGGAAGCAAGGTCGTGAATGGTGGGGCGGAGCGAGATTCTCCGCGGGGGGGGAAACTTTGTGACCTGATGTGATAATGATAATGACGTTAGTGGTTGTTAAGCATGTACTATGTGTGATGTCGAGAACATGCAGGGCTGGTTTGATGGCGGTATTGGGTTTAACACAAGTCGATTGTATCAATACACTCTGAGTAATATGCACCCACCCTTTCGACTTTAGAACCCGACAAACCTCCTTAGACAGCCGCATGGACACCGGGAAGGTGGCAAAAAAGGCCCTGAAATAAGAAACCAGCCCGACCGCAGCCGCGACGAAAAAAAAACGAGCCAGGACCAAACGAACGAGCTGCTTGCTGACATACCAGATACCCACCAAAAGAACAAAAAGACAGTTGTTTTGTGGCACCGACTTTCGAATTCACTTGATAGACCTGTACTGAATGAGGGGCTGGCGGGGAAAAACGAAGAAAAGAGACAACATCGTTGATAATGACACCCCTTTGCATGGTCAGAGCGTCTTAGTATGGCGGGGATCATTGAGAAAACAAGGGTCGACTTACACAATTCTCGCTGGTCTGTTCAACTTCAAGGGTTTTTACCAGCCATGATTGTACACCGAACATTGAAAGGTCGCAGCATTGATTTTGCAGTGCGCATATGAGTCCATGAAAGAAAGAGGCACGTTACGTCCATCAGGAGCTAGTTTGACCGAGAAAAGAATGGATGTTTCTTGCGTATGTATAGTATTCTCATAGATAGTTAGCCTATAGTTACCAGTCTAATTGAAACGACCAAAAGGAGCAACCTCCAAAATCAGAAAAAGCACAAGTGCGACAGAACAACGTCAGGCAGATGCGTCAAATACCACAAATCTTGAGCCCTTCTGTCACAGCATTTCTCCAAGCACATATGTACAAATGTACACATAGGCACGTACATATCTCGTGCGCCTGTCACCAACTCTACTTTCAGCGAAACCAACTGACCGCATCCCTCATTTACTGACTTCTAAGACGCCAGTCATGCAACCTTGGTTCTATACCCCATGTCTGTCGTCATGTAGTTTGTCCGTTTTGGGAAAGACCAGTGCTCCACATTCTAATATGCATGCATGCGACCATAGGACAAGGGTTTTATACTAGGGTATCAATGATGTGTTTGTGTCTATACATACGACACACACACACATGAAAGGGATGATCAATAAACTATACTCTTAAGGGGTGTAGGCAGATAATGATTGCGATTGGGAATCTAGAAAACATGATATGACAATTTTGGGTTCTGTAGACGTCATCACATGTACATCGACGTCACAGTTGGGCTGATAAAGAGGAATTTAAGTCTAAGTCGGGGACGAGTAGGCGCTGTGGAACACCGACGGCCCCTCCTTTAATGAGCAAGTCCGCATACACGAGTCAGTTCACCTGGACAGAGAATCTGACAAAGTCTACGGATCGGGAAGAATCATTCTCCGTGGCTCCCCCCGTCGCTCTATCGGCATTGTTAAACACGAGGTGTTCGTGGACGATTTGCGATTACTGATCGGAAAGTATACAAAGGTATACCCGACAATCAAGTTAAACCCGGCGTCCGTGGTTACTTTCATCTATGGAATAGGGTACAACCTTGACATTTCATTCTTTGTATCTTCTTTTTGTCTATGTAGGCGAGTCATTCACCCAGGATCTTTTGGTTCGGTGGGGAATTCAAAGATACACAGGGAAAGCTCCTTGGTCACCGAAGCCACTGCGGACTTTTTCGATAGTCTCCAAATCGCCAAGGGATAAGGGAATGAGGAATAGGATTCTGCTTTGGTGGGGGTGGGATTTTTAGAAGGTGGACAGTCCTATTGCTTAGTAGCGACGCATGACTCGTTGACATCCTTAGGGTGGTTATCCCCTGTGAAGTCCCTACTACTAGAAGAGCTTCGATTTTGTCTGCGTCAATGGCTGA
Source organism: Huntiella decipiens (assembly GCA_003032515.1). Classification (NCBI taxonomy): domain Eukaryota; kingdom Fungi; phylum Ascomycota; class Sordariomycetes; order Microascales; family Ceratocystidaceae; genus Huntiella; species Huntiella decipiens. Next base: position 46,920 of record NETU01000027.1, on the reverse strand, counting down.
AATCTGTGAGGGATGAACCCTTTCCGGACTTGACCATGATGACCGTGCAGGTAAAACATCCACAAGGCCCATTCCCCGCTCTTTTCTCCTCGACTCCCCCCTCAGGGCTGCAGAGAACAAAAGCATCTACAAGCGAATGTTCCTTCTCTCCACTACGTCTTCCGCCAGGGCCCGGAATGAGCAACTCCGCATCGCTTGGTGCTAGATATCTCCCGGACTCCGGCGTTATCGAGAATTTGGCGAGGGCTTCCTGGCTGCTTATTCAGCCTTGAATATACGCACGGAACTCCTTGTTGCAAGCAAACCCTGATGAACCTGACTCGCCAGCGAGGCCTTTCACTGTACCAACTAAGACTTGGGTTGTTGGAGGAGTGGTGTGATTTGTTACAATTGGGAAAGCGACACGAGTCATGTTACATGAATGTAGGGCGAGTCAGTTCAGAAAGAAACAAAGGCATGGTGTGTATCTAAGGATGGTAAAGGCCGCATGGTAAATAAAGTATAGACCCAAGAACAGTAAGCGACAACTGATTCATGCATCTTCTGCCAGGTGGTGATTTTTTACAAGTCTTGGTAGATGTGTGGCAAAAAACAATCCCCATAGTGGCTAGAGTGTGGGTACGCCACCCTGGTTGTAGAACAAGAACACACGAGTCAGGCTCAAGCCTTGTCCACCCGTGATGTTCGGCGGACCCCTCTCACCGGAGGACATTACGGCATCGACAACCCAGGGATCTACCGCAACGGTCACGTCACACGCAAGTATTCTATGGATCCGAAGCCGACAACAAAGGGTCTGGATAGAGCGGGGCGATGTATGTACACAGATTAGAGACGCATGCACCTGCAACGTATCGCCATAGTCGGAAGCCCCGGGCGGCCTCTGGATGTATGTAGCTGGGCAAGGCTCCGCCGCGGTGGCAAACATGGAGTTTCGGTGATAGAAGAGCGGCCACTTAGAGCCCGGAAAGAGAGGGGTGTACAACGGATTAGGCCTTTAGCTGGGTCCGAAAGCAGCCCAATTCGTTTCCTGTGCCTGACTCGTGCGGCCCGACCAATGGGAAAAGTTGTAGCCAATTTGGCTATTTTACTATAAGTGGCCAAAGTTCGTTACTTCAGTGAAATGCGGCGAGTCAGGTTTGTGGGGAGGGCTCTAACTGAAGGCCAGGCAAGCTGTGGGGAACTATAGGGTGCTTGAAACGGGGGTTTGTGGGGCACCAGGGAGACCAAGTGGGATGAATGTTGAGTAATCAACCTTGATAGCTCAACTGACTCGTGCACTTGGAAGGGGTGTGGTGTGATGTTGTAGACTAGAAAAAGCACAGGCCGTCAATCACACGCTCGGATCCGACAACCGTTACTAGCATCGAGGCTCTTGAGGCCGCAATGCGCCACACGCAACCACGGTGTACCGACGTTAATAATATACAAGGCCGGCCTCTTTTCCCGCGACAGCGGCATTACGGCACAGCAAACCTATCGCCCCCCGTTTAGGACGAACTTGTCATGATGTTGAATTGTTGATTACAATACAAAGCGACTGAATCATGCCAGGCAGGGGAGCCATGTCAGTTTGTCAAATGCCAAGTGCGGGAGAAAAACCTCTGTCTAAAAGTATCAAGGATATTCGTAGACATGAAGACATAGACACCACTACCACTACACGTCCCGACATCAGAAACCAAGAAGTCGCCAGTCTTCCGATGAAGTACAAAGGCGGGTAATTGCGTATGTCTGGATATACTCTGTACAACCTATGGCGCAGCAGGTGGCGGCATCTGTAACTCCTGTTTTCTCTATTTCTACACAGCTTTTTTTTTGGTGAAAGAGATGTAAAGGCAAACCGGCTACTGTAATCGCCAATCACTTTAAAAGTGGCCCGGATAGCCGCCTTCCGAGAGGTTACGACTACTATTGTGGGGAGAGAGAAAGCAAAAAAGCAGAGAAAAAAAACAGGGGCCGAATTGGGTAAGATGTTTATCCCCGTTAATCCATTTGCGCCCAGAAATGGAGCTTTGATTTGGTTGTATGACAAAATTGGGTTTTGAACACACATTGTGACCCTGGTTTCTGTGTCTCTAGAAATGGATGTGGGAATGGGAGTTCATCGGTTATAAGGACCAGAAATGAAGACACTTAGGCCCGTGAATTGCTATGCTGAGTTGTTTTCTCCTACATACTTTTTGATTTTCACGCCAACGAGTCAGTTAATACCAACTTGTGGGGACGCTGTTGATGAAAATAGTGGGGTAGCCCGTTTACGTTTTAGAGAATAGCGTAGTTTTCCGGAGTTCGGCAGATGGAGATGACGTATGTAGCATAGGTTTCCGGTGTTGTAGAAGTCGGAATAGATACAACCGAGATACTACGGGAATGTAATCATTAAAGCTTGACTTAAGTTTGTCAAGTCGGAAGATATTTGCCACAATCTTTACTGGGTAAGGGGTTCTGGCAGAGATCTTCAATCCCCTTTCCCGTTGCAAAACTTGTTGATCCATGAGTCGAATTCGCCGGTGGCTAGATCGATCCAGCCTTTAGGTGGGGAAGATCCAAATAGTATTGTACTATACCCTATAGACGAACCTAGAACCCAACGAGTCATGCAATCAAATGATCACAAAAACCCAACGACTTGGTCAAAGGCAGTGATCAAAAGCAGTATGGATAAAACCATGAGGAAGCAACCATCAAGCCAATCCCTTGTTCCCCAGATGGTCTTTTTCCGGGTTTTTGTTTACTGATACATCTGGATGTGATCTTCTCTTTTCTTCGTTCGCTTTCAAACTTCTGCAGGGGACAATACAGACGGACATTAGACCATGTTCGGCGTATTCTCTAATCCCCTGGGCCTCAAACTTTCAATTGACGTTTGCAGGGCAGGCCTTGGACCTCCATGTGTGACGTGAAAATAGTTCGCCAGAGTTTTTAGCATTGGTTTGTAGTTAACCATCACCATTGATTGTCTAGAGTAGATGTAGAATGCATACAATGTATGCAAACATCATGATATTAGGCCCGTCACAGCGATGGATTCGTTCACATACATAAATGCTTAGGGTTTGCATTTTTTTTTCTCAGCTTAGGTGCTGAGCCACAAAAGCTCTCCCCGCTTTCTTAGTCGTTTAGATACTACCTATCTTTCGGCGAGCTACAGAAAACCCGAGCGTCAAAAGTTTCCATGTATTTCTTTTCTCTCTTCTCTCATGATTACCATACTTGTTGCATTAGAGTGTGGCCCATGTTCCTCTCACAAAGCATTGAAATCCATGTCGACATTCGTCATTATCAGCACTGTATGAAGAAAAAGGCCCAAGAGCACCGGTGAAAAATAGAACCGCATTTTGAAGAGAAAACTCCATTGATCGATATTCTGACAAGTCAGTATTTGTAAGAACAGCCAATTGGCAACAGAACCTGTTGGGCTCTTGGGATATTTATGTGAAAGCTGATGATGGTGATGATGAACTGGATGTTGGTTAGGTTTTGAAAGCCACATTACAACCTTGACCGATGGGCCTCAGTGATAGTTTGGGTGCAAGTCTTGGTACGGGACCTTGTCTATTCGGCTTACTAGTACCCAATGGCTCAGTAGTGATCACGTCATGGGCTTAACATGTGATGGTTGCGCCAATGCAATAGGTCAATAGGCCCTAAGGCCTACAGTTGCAGTTTTCTCGAGGTCTCCCCAACCATGCATACATATGTACGTGAAAATGTTCGTGGTTGTTACTACTTACTGAAAGGGATTTCTTGGTCCATATCTTGATAATATCTTGATATATCCTGCCTTGCTATAAAATGCACGTTCCACCCTTAAACGACAACGACAATCCATTGTCTTTTGACGTTCGGTTTCTCATCATAATTATCAGTAACTTAATATGACAGTCATCACACAAGCATGATTTAATAATTCCGTAGAAAGTGCAGCGGTCCCCTCTCTCAGTGTGACACAGATCACAAATAGTCTTTTACATACTACCACGTTCAAAAGCGGGTTTTTGATTTTATAATCAGTTGCGCGATGGATATCAAATGCTACCCTGTATATGCTAGTCCTGGACGTCGGAAGCATCGGACAAAGATAGGCGAGATATCACTTTAATACCTCAGCCCGAGTACATCAAAAGGTATCACAAAAAGATGCCGTCGCCGGTATGCATAACTCTTGATGATTGAGGTCTAATGTACCTTATCAAGGTTGTGGCAATACCGCCATTTTACCAAGAGCACGACGTGTCAATTATTTAAACATCTGGTGCTCCCTTCAATGCAACAAATAAAGAAAATCTAGAATCATATATGACAAGCATAGTGACGGATGTCCCTGATTAGAATGTTTCATGCACTTCAGTTTCGAGTTTGGTGGTGTATCCAACCTTTTGTTCTCCATTACTAAACCCTTGTTTGTGTGTATAACCCTAAGCATTCTCCAAACTTCATAGTTATGCTTCACCAATATTACTCGTCAACCTGCAAGAACACTTTCTGCACATGGCTCATCGGAAGGCTTTTCGGATGTCCCAGTAAGCTGGTGTCTATCACAGGATATTCTCCTGTTCTCTCTCATTCTGTTGTTTTCTCATCACCTCCTTTGGGTTACCCGAATCCTCGTCGTTGACAGGCGGTGGAGCCCTGTCAGGTTGATTTTGGGGACCACACGAGTCCGGGGTTAGACGGATGTACAGCGGTGGTGTCGCCGGATCTTTGATCGTGGAGTATCCCTTTGGGTGTTATCAACTGACATCATAGATTGATGCAAACATGACATGTGCGTGGATTAGTGATGATGCATTACTTTTGTATTTGTGCTCCTTGTCGGGGCGTTCGGTCCTGTTCCGTTGAGCGGGTCCGAGATGTTACGCTGGCTTTTATGTCCGTATGTATGTATGTACGTAGAGTAGTAGCGTACGTACCAAACAGCCAGATACTTCCTTTTGGTAAAGTCAGATGTTTTCATGGATGGATGGAAGGGAACCCTGAAATCCACAAAAGTTAAGAAAGCATGTCCACCCTTTCTTTTTGTACATTGAAAAGCTGATTGTATGCACGCCCCTCTTCTTTTGCTACGACACGACCTTCTATCGCCCCCCATGTCTGTCGTCGAACCCATGACAGTTTACAGACACACACAGATACATACATTCTTTCACTCAGACACACACACAGCGCACCCCACATAGTTGCTTCAACATAGTTACATGGCATCTTTGCATGTTTTTCTCCCGCCAGCTAGTTGACTTTTCTTCAACTTCCCGAGACGCGCAGATACATGTCAAGACTGTTCTATTACACCCAAAATCGGGTAATTGCAGAGTTCAAGAAGAAATCACAGTTACGATAGAAAAATTCCCCAAATTGATAGCCTGGTATTTTCAATCATCAATCCCTCTCGGGAGTTGAGCAGAGTCCAACAGGATAGGAAAGGACATACACACGCCCCAAAATCCATCCCTTCAATGAGAGAAGACATTATTTTCACACCTTCACAATATTTTATGTTCACCCCCCACCGTATTATTTTTCACTGTTCACTCTCACTTGGCCCCATCCCAGCCTTTACTCTGCAAAACTAGTCTATGTTTATACGTTGTTGGTTCGGGTATTGCGCCTGGAGCTCTCTCTTCCTTGCTAGAGTTGGATGACATCTTTGTACGATTTCCTTTTTTGCGCGGCAACTACAAAGGACTTGGTTTGCCCGCTCTCCTCTGTGTTCCATTCTTCTCTCATACATGTTGGCATATATATCAAACACCTGTTCATACATTGATACTTATAGAGTCCGTCTACACATCTTCACTTGCTTTTTTTTACTCTTTGGTCTACAACATTAATCTACTTGCGCCTTTCCCACATTTCCATTTTACCTAGATCGCAATCTGTCTCTCTCACTCTGGTTATTTCTTTATATCGACTCTCTCACGTCATCACCTGCATCGTTCTTCCAGCATAGTTTTTGGGTTCACACATCCAGTTCAATTCAATATAGAAATCCAACCAGCTATCGATACCAGATTCAATTCACCACGAGACTAAGTCGAAGTTTCTTGCAACCAATAGAGTCTTGTTATCCATTCCTTTGCCTTCAAACTTGCGCACACGATTTTGCCAAATCCTACGCCCGCACCTGTTAACAGCAGTTACCTACCAACTAGCTGTCTTGACTATTCCCGCCGTTTTCTTAACGTACTAGTCTTGATCATCTAAACTACAGTCTACTGCTAGTAAATCGACGACTTGTTAAGCTAATACATGTTCGCTGTTGATTCGGTATACTCTTTCTCATTTTCCTCTTCTTCTTCATCGGAAAACTTGCAAAAACATCCCCGATCAACTTTTCGACCACTTTTCTCCGCCAAACCCCATTTTTGGTAAGTACAACTCTATTTCGCACAATTTCTTCAATCAAAGTCTCCTTCACTTTTATTCCCGATCGAACGGCGACCGCCGTTCAGTAGCTTCCCCGCATTTTCCGACAATTAGGACATCAGAAGTTTAATCTTCTTTCGACCTGCAGCTGGAACTATGTCGCATCGTCTTTGCATATACGGCGTAGTATACAGACATTCAACGCCGTTGTCTCTTTGATTCTCTTCATCTCCCTTTTTTCTTTACTTTCTTTTATTGTTTTAAAACATACTTCCCCCAAGTATTATCGGACAGTGTCTTATAACTTCACATGGCAACCCGCGGCTGTACTCAATGAATGTCGAATACTTCTCCGCATTTGCGCATCAAGTCCATGTATATATGCAGTAATTTCCTTGGAAATTGAATTACGGGTAAAGCTGCCCAGACTTGTTGATGAATATCAATTACATTCCCCGCGCCAACTTTGTTTTCTCTTTATTATTTGCCATTTTCTCATGAAGCTTGTGTCACCATCTCATCCACCTCGCTACTAGCAAACGTTTTATGTTTCGGTTTCTTTCCTACACTTTTTTTTTCAAACCTATTCATTTCTCTCTGATAGCGAATACCTTGAAGATTATCAAATTCTAACATTCTTATTCTAGCCCTTTGCTTCCAGCGTCGACAAGAACTCCCTTCTTGCCCTTTCGCTAGTCGACTCTTCGGCATCTCATTCAACTGCACCCAGCACTCACTCACAGAGATTTTTTTGAAAATCAAACAATTACAGCCTCTTCAAAATGGAAACTAAGAACTCTCGTCGCGCCATCAATATCCAGAGGGTTCAAGAAGAATTTCGCAACACTGTCGGCTGTAGTATGCCACAACTCTCTCAGTTTCACCCCGAAATGGCCGGTCCCTCCGAGCATGTAGGGGCCGATGTTGCTGTCGCCACCAAGACCAAGCCCCCCGCTGCTTCAAAAGATCACGTCACTTTGCCTGCCGCCGAAGCCCCGGCTGAAGCCCCTGCTGTGAAGAAAGCTTCGTCTAGCGAGAACGCCAACGTCACTGCTACGGGCGCATCGACTCGCCCTCCCGCTCGCCAGCGCAACAAACTTGGATACCACCGCGTGTCACAAGCTTGCAGTAAGTTTAATTCCTCTTATACCACTGTAATAGACATTCCACTGACAAAGTTGTGCCTATCATAGACCACTGCCGTCGTCGCAAGATCCGCTGCCTCAACACTAAGCCCGAAGAGCATGCAGACAAGTGTGACAGCTGCTGGGGTTTGTCGCGCGCATGCTCATACGGTGACGACACTTCTGGAGGCAGATCCACCTCTAAGCGCAACCGTCGCCGCTCCTCATTGCCCGCCGCCAATGATCAGCCGCTTGATTCTCAGGCACCTGAAGTGCACAAGCCAACCGTGCCGGCTGCGTGGGAGACATCTCCTCAACAGATCCAGCAGCAAATTGTTCACCAGAACCCCTCTGCTCAGCCAGTTTGGGTCGGAGGCCTAGCTGCTCCACCCAGCCAAAACTGGCTTGCCCAAGGCCAGCCTGTTCCTGTCCACGCCAACATGGCTTCACAAGTTGAGTTCCAGGTCAACGGGGCTCCCCAGAACAGCCACTTGGCCGGGCAGACTCCGTTTGTTGGAGCTCTGCCACAAAACATGGTCCCACTCGTTCCATTGCCAAATGTCAACACTGTCGCTCCCCAGTACTGTCTTCCCAACATGCAGGCTACAGCTCTCCCTCAGTTCTCTGTGCCTGCCACCAGAACTGGCAGCATGGACAGCTCTCCATCGCCCACTACCCAGGTCGTCGGTAGTTTTGATAACATTGCCATGGAGCGTTCTCCCCCGAACGCATTTTTACCTGGGCCTATGGGTAACGCTGCTATGGGTGCTAACATGGTTGGTCGGAGAGGCACTACCGTCATTGACAACCTCGTTAGCGAGACAAGCTTGATGGGTATTTCTCCTGTTCGCGCTCTTTCCACGGACAGCATGAACGCAGTAGCCGGTAGCACTGACGGCCTTGTTTCACGAGCATCCAGTAGCTCCACTTCCCAGGGCATGGACTTCCGCAATGTTCAGATCTCGCCTGAATCAGCTGGTGGCCAGGTCACTCTCAACTCATCGCCAAACAACGACCTGCGTCATCACTCTTTTGACTCGAACGCGAACTTCACATACGAGGCTTCCACTGTGAACCCCAACTATGTGAACCCATTGACTGCTACCATGGCTGCTAATACCCTCTCGAATGACATGGCACTTCAAGGCGGTGTCGCTTTCAACGTTTCTGCCACTATGCCAGCCTTTATTCCGTCTGTTGTTGCATCCATGGATATGGTAGACCCGACCCTCCTGCCCTTAGATCCTACCTCCGGCAACTGGATGAGTGGCATTGGCGTTCCACCTGTATCACAGTATGACATTCCCCCCACCACTACTATGGGTTCTCGGTTCCTCGATTTCTCTCAGTACCAAGCCCCCGTCCCGGGTGCTCTTTAAACGTGTTGAACTTCCTGAACTGTTCTGTCCCCTGATGCTCTGTCTTGCTGTTGCTGGATGTTTTGTTTTTCCAAAAGTACACAAATGGCCTCGGTGGCCTGCCATGAGACTCTACGGCCGTTTCTCATGGCATTGATTTTTCGTTTTTCATGTTCTCATGCCCTCATACCTTTGCTATTTTTAAGTCCTTTAATTGTCTGATAGCTTCGGTCAGTTATATGGTTGAGGTTTTTATATCATTCGACATCACCCGCGCAAAGGGTGTTCTCAACTAAACTGAACCATGGGCTTCAGTTACTCTCGGCGTTCAGGTTTTATCACAATGGGCTTTTTGCATTTTGTTCTTTTGTTCTTTTAGATCCCATCAGTGTTTCTTTTACCTTGGCATTGGAATGTTGGATTATACCTTCGTCGTTTTGATTTTCCTTTCACATATCTATTTCAGGGCCGGTCGCAAACGATTCCTGCTTTTTTTCACCAAGTCTTTTTAGCATGTACGGCGTTGGGTTTATCATCGATTTGGTTACCTTTGGGTGACCTCCTTTTTGCTTTTTTTCTAGCGACAAAACCACGTTGGGTGGTTTTTATTTGACAGAGTAGTTCGGGGCGACATGTACAGGATCTATCTCACTAATAATAGAGTAAAACTCTTCAAAAAACAATGTGTAACTGTGATATATAAAAGAAATGTGCCAATGATGTATGTATGATATAACCAACTTCGCCTTACCTCAACCGCCATGTCAAGACAATCAGACAAATATATGCCCCCAAACTTAACCCCGTCAACATGCCCACACTTGCTCCCGCCGTTCTAAACTTCTTCCGCACCGCACCCTCAGCATCCTCTTCTCGGAAGAACTGCCTGTTACCCTCATACCGCCTATAAATAGCCACCAACAACACCGCCGCCCCATAGACACTATACAGCGCCCCAATCGCATAGAACTCGCTCGTGAACACCTTAAGAATAACGAGAGAGAAGGAGAACTGGCTGATGGCGGTGCGCATGTACGCGCCTTCGAATGTGCGCTGGGCCGCGCGTACCTCGATTAGCCTGGGAGTTTGGTTAGTATATATGTACATGGTAGTTCAGCGGGATTGGGATACATACTCATTGGGGGTGAGGACTACGGAGCGGGCGCGGTGGAGACGAAGACGGAGGTCGTTTTCGGGGTGGGGCTGGACTTGTTAGGGACGCGTTTATATGCATGGAGTGTGCGTGTGTGCGTGTTGTATGAGGAGAAAGATGTCTGTTGTACATACATTGAACATTTTGTATAACATACACTAAATATACATAAACAAAGAACAAAATACTCCACGCTCATGCAAAGTTATCAAATTCTCGCCCGGCCATATCTCGGACGTCACATGTTCGTCTACAGTTGGAGAAAGTGATGGGAATATTGAATTGCGCAGAGGTCGGCGAGGTAGCGCAATGTGACAGGGTACAAGTAACCCTACAGACGGTCGAATTCTCGAATCGAGTGATGGAGATGGTTGTAACGCGGGGCAGTAGAGGGTAAGTTGTAACGAGGATATATTTAGAAGGAGGGGATGTAACATGGTAACAGTATATAAGGGAGATTACACCATATCTCACACTTGTGATCACGATGACGATGATTTACGTTTTTGTAAGGAGGTGGTTTAGCGTTACTGGCGAAGATCAGCAGTTTTTGAAACGAATTGGCGAGCTACGTTACTTCAGAATAATAGATGAAGTACAGAGTGAGCCAGGGTTGATAAGAGCCATGTCAGTCCAGTTTTGAGCCTCATATTCTCTGGATATCACGAGTCATGTCCCCTATGACGCCATATGCCGGTTTCAACCCTAGGAACATAACATATTAGCACGTGCATCACTCACTAGGGTACAGAAACCCAGATGACTAAGCAACTTAAGCTTACAGTGCGGGTCACTGGATGACACTGTGTACATAGTGTCAAATGACCAACCAAGCACAGTGCGACACAGTGCGCTGAGATAAATGTCGCAATAACGGGCGGGGTAAAGACCGGAAAACACTATACTCAGTACCATTGCATACGTCTCGCCTCGGTCAGCTGTTTGATGCAAAAAGAACCATAAAAGTACCCTTCTGTTGGCACATAAATGCACTTTTACTGCATTTTGTCCAGACCATCAACGCATTACCTCCCTGCCCAGCATATCCCTAACCCAGGACGCCGCTAGGGTACCGTAGAATACTGTTTTCTCATTGGTCAAAATCCACCGTAGCATTCAAATCTGGAGCCTGTGGTTGGCTGTTGAAGGCCTGAGGCCCCATATATTAATCACGTGACGCTACTGCGATCCGGTAACGACGGGGAATTGACCCAATTCTCTGACGGGCCTGTTCGGGAGAATGGCAGTTGAGGATAGCCTCCTTTTGTTTGATTCCTTCCGCTTTTTTTGCTTTGGCATATACATATTTGATTCGTTAGTTTGAACCATAAATCCGACAAGATGGTGAGTAGTTTTGTTGTTGTTGTCAGCCTGTACTTTCCGGGGGACGATAACGTGGGAAGCCGAGGATGGGAATGCTAATTTTGCTGTGGCGATGTAGTCTCTGGTTAACGCTCTCTACGGGTAAGCGACTTGCATAAATCGACTTTGGATAGAACAATTGGATCAATTGGGATGTTGGAGGGTGGTTTGTGGTCTTGGAATAGGGTGCGGGTGACTACGCGACGGAGGACGACTTGCCGAATGCCGGATGGGATGGACGGATACCGTTTAACGATGATACCGCGACAAAGACCCTGCATATACTCGGCAAACGATCCGGAACACCTGTGTCAGCCACACCCAGGAATTATTGAGAGTATCTACCGAACTTTCGGACGACTACGGTTACGGCAGTAAGACTACGGCTACGGCAGTAAGAACATTCGGACGATTTTGTTTACGTCAAACTGGATTCCGCGTTTGGGTTCCACAAGAGAAGAACTTCTTGCAACGACGACCGACAGTATCTTTCGACTCTCAGTATGTCATCCGGCGTATTCTTGAACTTGTTCCTCGCTTGCCACCTCCGGACGGACCAACATCTCGCAACATCCAACAATTGTCTAGCTGTACATATCGGAACCCCGCGGACGGTAATATTAACGTCTATTGTAATAGCTCGCTTTTCCGCACCAACTTCCTCATGCTGACCTCGGTCTTCGCCGCTGGTTTCGCTTTCGAGCTGTACGTACATGGATTGGGATTCGAGGGGACCACAATGTGTTGAGAATACCATGTGATTGTCATATCATGACGCATGGCATCTCCTGTCACATAGTGGGGTAACCTCATAGGTATCGACATAGAAGACTAACTGTTTGTAGTGGCTACAACAAGACCATGGACTCTGTCTGGGACAACTACAACCGTGGCGTAAGTTTGCACATTGTTAGATATCAGACGAACCATGGGATAACTAACACCGTATATAGCGTCAATGGAAGGACATCCGCCACAGATACATCGAGGGCGGTGACGAGGAGTAAGCATTTCTTTTCTAGCTACTTCTTAATCATTAGGCGTCTATGTACTTGTACCATTATATTCAGAGAGCGAAAATCTACTATTCTATATGACCTGTGATCATGTTGGCGCGTGTACATCGGTATCCACAATGGGGAGCTCGGATCTTGGGTATTTCTTGGCTGATGACGAGGCGACTGGTCTTTTCACTCATGCGCCACATTGACCATACACTGATGTGGCAGGCAAGGGAGGCTAAAGGGCGTAATTTTACGCATTCATGATCTCGGCAACTTGAAAGATTGATAAGCAAATGTAGAACTCATTACTGTCACATGAATACACCTTCCTGATTAAGCCTATGTTTGTACAAGTGATCATAGAGTGCGGTATACAGCCGTCATGTCTTTTGCGGGTAAATAGGTAAATAGCAGGCGCAGGGGAACACGGCCCACTAGCATTTGCTGGTTAACAGGCGAAACGCATATTGCGGTGTAGCCAATGCCTTTTTCTGCAGTTCCTTCCCCCCGCATTTATGGGCAAGAGCATCAAAAGAATGAACGATCGTGATTGCCGAATTGCTACAAACTCGTAAATTCCGCATTTTCACTTGTTGTTTGAGCTGGCGCTGTAAAGGCTTCTGATTAGGCCTGTTTTTGACTGACAGACAGCCTTGTCCAGTGGATCGAAACCGAACAATAACCCCGCTAGAATTCGCTAGCAATCGTCATTCAGGCGGTTAGCTGGGTCCTACATACAATCCAACATAACCATCGGATATTTTTGCTACCATCGAACTTCCTCATCATTCTGGCGCCGTTTGGTTCATCACCAGCGCTTATTTAGTTTTCGCTAGAACGATTCTATTTCCCTAATTTATGTTCGCTGACTGGTTAAATTATTGCCGCATACTGGAATAGTAAGTTTGTCAGCATCTGTCGTTCAAGATAGGGTAAGCCGGAGCTGTTACGTAGCTGAGCCAATGCGACTGGGGGAGCACCACGCTACCCCGCGATGATTGTTTGTGTATATGGTAGACTCTTCAGATAGCTAACGTTTTTGTCGAGTAGGAACTACGATCTCATTGTATCCTACTATTACACCGTCATACATATCTGATTCCTACCATACCGGTTTGCGGATTAGCGCGACTAGAATACCGGTACTCCTTTCTCAACTTCACTACAAACACGAGTTTCTCAACAGAAACGGCCTAGGTTGAGATACTTCTGTTCCACCACTGCAAAGTGTTTTTACTCGAATACCCCTTATTATACCTCCTTTTACTCTACTGCTGGAGTGACATCCTCACGGTCTTCGTCTTATATACGAGACCGAAAATTACGATGGAAAGCCAGGCCGCCCCGGCCCAGTCAATGGGCGAGAGACAACTCCGCGAGTACCTTCTCAACATGCCGCACAACTTTAAATTCACCTACAACGGAGATGTCGCCCGCAACCTCAAGAAGACTTTGTTCATGTCTATGGCCGGCGCAGTACAAGAGTATGAAGACCTGCTCTTTCCAAACAGGATACCGGCAGACATGTCCATGAAGAAGTCACAAGGCGCTGAAGAAGGCACAGAATACCTCGAATCGGCGCGCGGAAAAAGGTGCGGTCATATTCTGAAGGCCGGCGAGGCCAGCTACATGTGCCGCGATTGCAGTTTGGACGATACCTGTTGTCTTTGTAGCCGGTGTTTCCATGCTACAGACCACAAAGGCCACCATGTTCGCATCATCATCTCACAAGGGAACATGGGATGTTGCGACTGTGGAGATACTGAAGCATGGAAGCGTGAACTTTGTTGTGGAATTCACGCTCTAGACCCGTCTGCCAGTCAATCAGTACCGGAGCCTGAGCCTCTTCCCGAACCCTTCCAGGCAGCTATTGGTATGACTATCGGTTGCGTGTTTGACTATATCTGTGATGTCATATCGTGCTCACCAGAACAACTTCGTGCTCAAAAGACCCGGGAAACCATCCTGAGAGATGAGCAGTTGTCACGATTCACCAATCCACCATACCATGATGAGTCTTTGTCTGATAAACCAGTGGATGAAACTCTATTCTGCCTCATTATTTGGAACGATGAGAAGCACACACTTCGGGATGTCGAAGACCAAATTAGTCGGGCGTGTAAAAAAAGAACGCCCGAAGCACATGCACATGCCATTGAGACAGACGGAATTGGCCGTAGTATCTTGGTGTATGACAAGGATATCGACAAATTGTTGCGCATGGCTAAAAAGTTGGAGGAGATTCGGGTGACGGTCACAATCCGATCTGCCCGTGACACTTTCCGTGAGCAGATGTGCGCCACAATGGTCGAATGGCTACAAGACATCGCAGGCTGCAGCATTGGTGGACATGGTTCCTTCTTGCTTCGGACAATCTGCGAGCAGGTGTTGAAGCCATGGAATGTAGGAAGTGGTGCTAGCCATAAAACTGTTGGCGACATTTCGGACGAGGAAAAGATTGCCGACGAGATAGATCAACGTAACATGCTTAGTACTAACTTGTTACGAGCATTCCAAGAGAGATTTGGCGCTGGTCGTTTCCGAGTTGTTGCCGAAGGCCCGGACAGCGACGACGACCAATCAATCGAAGGGTTCATCGATTTTGAAGTGCCCGAAGAAGAACTAGAAGACGCATTCGATGAAAACGAAGACGACGATACGGACATGCAGGATGAGGGCGAAGACAATGATCCGGATGAGCCCGTCCCACCGCCTCCACCAATGAGAGATCCCAGTGAAGAGGATGGCGATATTCCAACTATCCTCGGAAATGGTGATGTTGTTGATGCGGACGTATTTGGCGTGGTTCCCACAGACACTGACACACCCGGGGAGGTTGCTATTAACACCGTTGTGGCCCGTGTGGTCGGTGGTGAGGTTAGAGGCCGGGATGCTACGCCATCCGAAGTTGATATTGCGGATCCGGTAATCACTAGCAACGAACAACCGCAACCCGACATAATCCCAACCACGCCCGGACTTGGAAAGAAGGCCCGGAAACGGGCAGGCAAATACTGGAAGACGAGACCGCAGAAGTACAACGAAAACAGCAAGCAGTCTGTTGCCGACAATGTCTTCGAACCGGTTCGCCTGGACTGGCTTATTCTTTACGATTTGCGTATGTGGAAAGACATGCGTAACAGACTTCGTAGTCTCTACATTTCGACTATTGTCACTGTTCCTGAGTTCAAGCGCGTACTTGGGCGCCGGTTTGCTGCCAAGTATACTATACTGGCTCAACTGTATCTTGTTGGTGACCGCGAGCCAGATCACTCCATCATTAGTCTTTCGTTGCAAATGTTCACAACGGCTACTATCACTACCGATCTTGTTGAAAAAGCAAACTTCCTCACCAATCTATTCGCTATCATTTATACTTTCCTCACCACTCGGCAGGTTAGCCACCCATGGGAAGTTGACGGCGATGCCACCTTGGCCTTTGATAGCGGTTCCGTAACCAATCGCCGTATGTACCATTTCTATATGGATCTTAAGCATCTGTTCCAGACCCCTCATGTCAAGAAGTGTCTCCGGGAAGAACCTCGCTACCTCATGCAGTTCCTTGACCTTGTCAAATTACACCAGGGAATTGGACCAAACAAGCGCGCTATGGGCGAACATGTTGAGTATGAGACAGACCTCTGGATAACAGCATCACTGGTCACTCGCGAGATTAACCGTATGGCTTTCCATTTCACCAAGGCCTTCCGTGATATCAAGCCAGAGGACATGCATTTCCTCCAAAACGCCATTCGGCTTACCACCAAGGCCCTTATTCTTAACTGCATTGGTGCAGAGAGAATCAGATTCAAGCAGAACGAAATCACGCAAGAAACGGCGTTCAAGGATGTCGGCGATTTTGAGTTTGCTCCGGAACTTGAAGGTAAGAAGGTTGTGCAATTTGTGGTCGAGACGGATCCCATTAGTTTCCACCATGCGCTGCACTACACTCTTTCGTGGTTGGTTGAATGTGGTTGTTCCATGAGCAACGAAGAACTCCGTGCCAAATTGTCGTTTACATTCGACGAGGTTTCGGCCCGGTCAGCCGACGAGTCTCTGATGGGCACCCTTCGTCTTCATCGCGGAAAGTTTGACAATATGAGTGCCGAGTCGCTTCTCATGGCCGTCTATGACTTCCCCATCCGTGTCTGTGCCTGGATTTCCCAGATCAAGACCAATATGTGGGTGCGCAATGGCATCAGTTTGCGCCATCAGGCTGGAACTTACCGTGGCGTTACTATGCGCGACGTTTGTTACCAGCGTGATCTTCATCTTCTGCAGACGGCTTTGGTTACTTGTGACCCCAGTTTGGTTCTTGCTACGATCGTTGATCGGTATGGCCAGACTAAGTTCATGGAGGGCTTCTTTGAACTCCGTTCTGCGGGCCAGGACGAGTCACAGCATCTTGACGTGGTTGAGGATATGGTGCACCTTATCATTCACCTTCTCTCAGATCGCCTGCTGCTGATTCCCAACAGTGACACTCATAACTCGTCCGAGTTGATGATGCGCCGTGATCTTCTCCACGTTCTTTGCCTCCGGCCACTTGCTTACAGTGAGATTCTGAGTCGTGTGTCTGACCGTTACCCCGATCTGCCTCAGTTCGAGACGGTATTGAAGTCTATGACGGACATCAAAGATATGAGTAGCACCGAACCTAATGTGTTTGCTCTCAAACCAGAGTTGAAGAAGGAGATCAACATCTTCCACATTAACTTTAACCGAAACCAACGTGAAGATGCGGAGAACTCATACCGCCAGGCCATGGCTAGCGAGCTGTCCAAGAAAGCCGAGGAGATTGTCTACCAGCCCAACTTGTTGCCAATTACCACGGGTGCGTTCCAGAAGCTTCCCGAGGTCACGTCTACGGGCATGTTTGTCCAGGTCCTTTACTACTGTATTTTGTATGCACTTGACTTCAAGCAGAAGACACCCGATATTCAACAATCTCGCATGGATGGTTTCATGAGTACTGTTCTTCACCTTTTGCTTATCGGTGTCGAAGAAGACAAGTCTACGACAGATGATGAGAGCTCTTTTATTTTCCGTGCTGTGTCTGCGCGTGGCCGTACCTTTTACTCTGACAAGAAGGACGAAAACACTCTTGTCTCACTTCTCAAAATGCTGCAACAAGATCGCGACCACAGTGTATCGCACATTAAGGTACAGCATATTCTGCGTCGCATGCAGGAGAAGAAGCCCGATCTATTGGGTGTAGTCTCCCAGGAAAGCGAGGCCACTGGGGATACCGAGAAGAATGCCGAGGAAGAGCGTGCACGCAAAAAGGCCGCGGCGGCAGAGAAGCAGGCGCGCATTATGGCACAGTTCAAAAAGCAACAGGCTGAGTTTATGGTGAAGCAGTCGGATTTGGACTGGGACTCGGATAATGACGATGAGGAGATGGGCGATGCCGAGGTGGACAACAAAACAAGCCCGATGGATCACATTTGGAAGTTCCCATCGGACACATGCCTCCAGTGCCAGGAGAAGACTGACGATAAGAAGATTTATGGTACGTTTTCTCTGTTCAACGAGACCCGTATTGTACGCACGACAAATCTACAGCGGGCCGATTGGGTTCAGGAGGTTCAGGATACTCCTGCTAGTCTAGATCGTCTGTATGACCGGACGAAGCCGTTCGGAATTGCCGGCCGTCGGGTGCTCCCGCGTGGACAGATTAATTCATCCAATGAGGCCGAATCGATCCCCATTGGCGAGGGCTTCCCAGCAGACCAGACAATTCCAGGACCAGTCTCTACCAGTTGTGGCCATTTGATGCATCTCGACTGCTTCCGTACTTATTGGCAGTCTGCCCGCCGCCGTCACACCCACCAGATCGCGCGCCACCACCCGGAACAGATCTCGCGTTATGAGTTTATTTGTCCCCTATGCAAGGCCTTGGCCAACACCTTTGTGCCAATTGTTTGGAAGCCACGGACTGAGACCTATCCTGGTGTGTTGGAGCCGATCACTGAGTTGGAGAGTTTTGTTGAGAAAGAGGCGACCAACCCGTTTTACCGGGGTGACCAAGCTGACCAGGAGGTGAAGCGTCGTTTAAAGCAGTTCCTCACGAACCGCACGGACACGTTTGTTCTCCCACTAGCTGAAAAGTCCATTGAAACACTTTCTTTGGTGCACCCAACTGAAGAGCCGTCGTCTAGTGCGGATGGTGCATTCTCGTCAGATATCCAGCCTGCCTTCCGGGCTGTCGCCGCTGTCCCGACCCCGACACCTCTTCCAGCGGGCTCAAACATGATGTTGGGTGAGCTCTCCAAAGTCTACAGTCGTATGGACCAAAGCTTGAGAGCTCAGGACTTCCCTGCTGGCAAGAGTGTCTCGTGGGAGACTGACGTTAGCTACAACGATACTTTGATCCGGTCAGTAGCCTTTTCGATCGCTGCTGTCGAGATCCAACAGCGTGGTTTGGGACCACAGCAGGGAGGAGCTCCGGGGAACCGACTGGATCCTACATGGATGTTGAACACCAACGTAGCAGACACCGCCATGACCTACCTAAAGGTTTTGGCCGAGACTGCGCAGACATACATTACTATTGGGGGTCTGCGGTCTGGTGGAGAAAACGCGGTTTCTAGCCATTTCATGGCTGAAGCAGAGAAACAACACAAGCAGCTTTTCATCCGCGAGTATCCCGAGGCACGCGATGATACGACAATCCTGCCAGTTCTAAGCGTAGATGGTTTTGTGCTTTTGACCGATTATGCTTATTGTCTGTCGGAGATTCAAGGTGTTGAGATTGCCCATCTGATTCGTCTTTGTTATCTCATTGAGATTGTTCGTGCCGTACACCACATTCGCAGTAGCATCCCTAGTGAGCGGTGGATGGAGCTTGTCTATAGTGAGATTCTCGACGAAACCCCGGAGGGAGTGGACCAGTTCAGTCAGTTCTGCGAGCGTCTCATGCAAATGACGTTCGATTCCCAGATCAAGCCTAGCACTGCTAACATCTCGGACGATGAGCCTGCCAAGAAGAATGCTGGTTTCCAAGGCGCCACCTTGGAAGATGTGTACGAAATGGTCAAGAGATATGCCTTAATTTTCCTCCGCAAGACCATGCTTTTGATGCATGTCAAGTTTGGCGTGAACTTTTCCGAATTCACAGCTCTTGATCACAACTCGGACGAACTTACCCGTCTTACTGAGGCTCTTTTGGTTCCGGATTTCGATAACATGCTTGGTGCTATTCTTCCACACGCTGAGTCAATTGGCTGGAACCCCCAGGTTTACTCGCTTGTCGCGAGCTGGGTTGAACACCAAGTCATGTACACACCGGCTTTTGTCCCCGAAGAGCCACTTGGTATGGTTAGACTTGGGACAAAGAATGTGCCTATGGGTCTTGCTCACCCGGGCATTGTCGAACTTATTGGCTTGCCTGAACAGTTTGATTTACTGATTGAAGAGGCTACCAGACGCAAGTGTCGTACCAGTGGCAAGGATATTCTTGATGCTGCCCTGTGTTTAGTTTGTGGTGAGATTTTCTGTGGTCAGAGTACTTGCTGCCTGAAGACTCTTCCAAATGTTGGTTCTATTGGAGGCGTACAGCAGCATATGTTCAAGTAAGTTTTGCTACATCAAATTTATTTGTCACACAAGTTAACTAACAATTTCACAGGTGCCAACGTACTATCGGCTTGGTTCTAAACATCCGCAAGTGCTCGATTTTCTACCTGTTCCGTCGGTCTGGATCGTTTTCCCAAGCACCTTACCTTGACCGGTACGGCGAGGCGGACATGGGATTACGTCATGGTCGCCAGTTGACGCTCAACAAGGAGAGATATGACAAGCTGCGTCACACCTTTTTGACGCAGGGTATTCCCAGCTTCGTAGGACGTAAGTTGGAAGCCGAGGTTAACAACGGAGGATGGGAAACGATGTAAAAGCGTTGGTATTACTTAGTGTATGGGATATTATGAATCATGATTTTTGTTTAATATGCGAATATATTAATCCACGGATTGACCTCTCTATTGGCTAAAGTGATCTGTTGGGACCAAATCAATCATGTCTATGTCATCATCGTCATCTTGGTTACACGAGAGACTACGAACGTCTCCCGAATCAGACTCCTCAATCTTGGCAGTATGCCTGAATACTTTAGCGGTCCCATCTAAGCCACAAGTGACCAGACTATCACCGCAAACATCTACCCAGATACAAACCCCATCATGGGCCTTAACCCGCCCGATTTCAACTTTACTCTTAACATCCCAGAATACAACATCACCATCTTCACTCGCCGCAGCAATATACGCCACTTCTTCCACATCCCCAGTACCCTCTACTGCAGTTTGTACCACGGACCTACGGCGCGGTCTAGTAAGAACGCCAAAAGACCCGCCAAGTGCATATTTCGTATTCGCGTGCCCTTGGTATGTCTTTTTAGGCGTGCCGGCTACGGGGTCCCATAAGCGGAGACAGTTATCGTGGGAAAAGGCAAGGACGTATCGACCGTTGGGAGAGAATAGGACGTTGGATACCCGGGGGTTATCTTCGTGGACCATGGTGCGGAGACACTGGCCTGTTGTGGCGTCCCATATACGGCTGGAGATATATCTTGTTAGTTTTCGGATGGTGGGGGTTTAGGAGGATGGTGGAACTTACGTTAGGCCATCGGTTGAACAACTAACCACCAACGTCCCATCTGGTGAAAAGTCAATCCCTGATACGGGATCACTATGCGCCGGTAAACTCCTCATTAACCGCCCCGCCCGCACATCCCACAAGAAGACCGCCTCATCGTACCCTCCACTGGCAATGATATTCCCCTTTGGTGAAAACGCCAAACAGTGGACATAATTATGGTGCCCTAACAACGGCTCCATAACCCTCAACTTGCCTCTCCCTGCCTCCCCGTCTTTCCGCCCGTTATCCATGCCAGCGGCAATCACACCGCGCGCCGTCAACATGGGCTTTCCCGTCACGCGATCCCACAGACGAATGGCTTTATCGTCAGAGCCACTCGCGAGAGTCCGGCTGTCGGGCGCCCATGCTACACAGTTGACGCCGGCAAGATGGCCGGTGAGAGTGGTTTGGTGGGCGCCGGTTCGCGCGCACCAGATCTTGAGGGTGCCGTCGGCCGAGGATGTCGCTATGTAGAGGCCATTTGGGGAGATGCGAATTTGACTTAGGGGGCCTTGGTGGCCGTGGAGTGTGAATTGCGGGCGGAAGTTGGGACGTGGTGGACTTCGTGGGGGAGGCGTTATGGACTGTTTGGGGGTTGGTGAGCGGGAGTGGCTGCGGCTGTGGGGGATGGAGTAGAAGCTATGCGGTGATGATGGCGGTGGTGGCGATGACATTATTACTGGTCGTGGGGATTGGAAAATAGCGATTCTATTGAATTAACGTTTGGTGTGTGAGTGTACTGGTTATGACGTTTGTCGCAAAAAAAGAACAAGGCTGTGATATTCCATGCAAGGCTGACTATTATCTTGTCTTATCGGATAACCCCTGTCACACGCGCCATCCTCTGGGATGACGTCGGCACTTATACGAATATGAACTCGTACCGTACTGATCCACCACCTGAAATGGCCACAGACGCATAACCTCGCATCTCAGGCTAGGGTGATAACCGTCCAGCTGCACGGTTAGACATTACAATGGCCAGCAAAACCACATTCAGCTATCATCCTCCAGCCCCTTGAGAATGAAATCCCCCATCATCTAACCATCCCCCCGTTAAACCCCCTGCACAAGTTCCCGCGTCGATTCAGACCCTAGTATCAACCCTCGCAAGTCTATCCACATCACGCCCCGGACCTTCCAACTTTCGGCTCTCCTTCCGCGTCAGTAGACCTATCCACCCCACTACCCGGTTCTCGCGACCAACCGAACCATCCGCGCAGACGCAAGCTCCTTCCTAAACCCGCCACTTCAGCCTTATAACCGTCGCTACTCCATGTCCCTTCGCAACCGCCGGCTCTCCAAGGCCACGCCGACCTCCTCGACCTCTCTTCTCCCCACCAACCCGGCAGCTCCCGCGAGCGACAATTCCGCTTCTGTGCCCGCACAATCTGAGATTCCACCACCGTCTAGAATGCCGGTTCAGGCCCCCGTTGCTCCGTCGGAGATCAACCTGCTCACACTTAACTGCTGGGGTTTAAAGGTTCTCTCGAAGCAGCGGAATGAGCGACTAACGGCCATTGGTCGGCGCATGGCGGCCATGAGCCCGCCCCCGGATATTGTTTGCCTACAGGAGTGTTGGTGCCAGGATGATTATGAGTCGATTCGTCGGGAGACTCGTTTTGTGCTGCCATATGGCAAGTTCTATTTCTCTGGGTCTTTTGGAGGTGGTTTGGCGATTTTGTCAAGATGGCCTATTGAGGAGAGTAGTATGTACGCCTACCCTCTTAATGGGCGTCCTACGGCTTTCTGGAGAGGTGATTGGTACGTCGGTAAAGGTATCGCTTGGGCTATGATCCGTTACGGACCGTCGAGACGGGACGTTGTCGAAGTCTTCAACACACACGTAAGTACAGAACTATCCACACCAAACAATCCCAACCTAACAACAATCTAGACTCACGCTCCTTACGAATCTGGCCCCAAAGATTCCTACATCTGCCACCGCCTCGCCCAATCCTGGGAAATCTCCAAGCTCCTCCGTGCCGCCTGCGACCGCGGCCACCTCGTCCTCGCCATGGGCGACTTCAACATGATCCCCCTCTCCTTCCCGCACCGTCTAATCACCGCCAACGCCCCCGTCCGTGACGTCTGGCGCGTCTTGCACCCCGACAGTGCCATTGGGCCGTACGACAACCCCATGGAACGTGCCCGTCATCGCCCCGTCCCTACCGCCATCTACAATGTGACGGAGAACGGTGCCACGTCTGATAGTGTTTACAATAGCTGGAGATGGACTCCCGCGCAACAAAAGGCTTTGAACAAGGGTGAACGTATCGAGATTGCCCCTGACACGCTGGATCGTCGTGGTAAGCGTCTCGATTACATCTTTGCCTCCACCGGTCTCACTCCCGACTCTGCCCCAGGCAGTGCCGGCTGGGTAGTCAAAGATGCCCGCGTGGGTATGCTTGAGCCCCACGAGGAACTCGGCTGCTCGCTAAGTGACCATTTCTCCGTCGAGGCCACCCTCGTCCTACACACTCCCACCGTCCCAGTTCCATGCGTCCTCCCCAAGCCTACCATCCCCCCTGCCACCGCAGACTCTTCCGACTCCGCCGAGGCCAGTGTTACACCCAACGCCTTCGATGACACCTGGGACGCCAAATCCCTTGACCCACTCACCCGCCAACTCCTCGGCTCTGCCGTCCCCGAGACCGATGCCTCACTGCTAACCGGTGGTGCCACCTACGATGACATCCTCGAGTTGGCCTCGTGGTACCAAGCTCGCCAGGCCGCCCAGCGGACTTTCCAAGCTCTGCTTTTCTATTCGTCTCTATTCGTCTTTGTTGGCGCTTGCATTGCCATATGGTGGATTCCTTACCGCTGGCTATCGTTTGTCATTATGGTCGTTGCCAGTCTGTTCCTTGTTGCTGGTGTCATCAATGGCTTGATTTGCTTGTTGTTCGGCGGTAGTGAGAAGCGGGCTTTGATGGAGTTTGAGTGGGAGATTCGGAATGCAAAGGCGGGTGGTGATATGTCATTGTACGGAGGTGGTGCCTGTATTGGTCCCGTTCCTGTCAATGAGAGAGAAAAGATGGTTTAACAGGTTTGTATGTGAGTTGTCTTTCGGTGGTTTCTTGTCTT
The DNA here is from genome assembly GCA_003032515.1 of Huntiella decipiens. NCBI lineage: Eukaryota > Fungi > Ascomycota > Sordariomycetes > Microascales > Ceratocystidaceae > Huntiella > Huntiella decipiens. The sequence continues at coordinate 22,826 of NETU01000027.1, read as the reverse complement.
TTTAGCCTGTCCCATTGCGCATTGTTTACGTAGTTGATACTCAATAATACTGTTACTGCTTTGCTTTACTTGTAATTTTAATATAATACACTATATCCATACATGACATTATGCTAGTTCAATAAAAATACTTTATATAACTACTGTTTTGAAACGAACGCGACCCTACCGACAATTGAATACCCTTTTCTTCGATATGTTATTGCTACCATAAATCACTTCACTTACTTGCTGCAGTCGGGCATCTCAATGTGGATAGGGGTCAATACAGGCTGGTCAGCATCGCTGACTTCTTCAACCTTGACATCCTCCATGGTTGTATCCGTCGTTGAAGAGGCCGAAGACTCAGGCGATCCGGATTGACTGCTCTCAATAACAGACTTTATGACGGGCGACTCCGGCTTGGTAGCAGGCAAAGTTTCCTTTGCCTCACCAAAACCGTAAACTCCGTTCGTTGACCGCAAGACCTGGGGAACACCATTACCGCCTGGTACCTGAGGAAGTGTGTCGTAGTCATAGACTCGGCGACGCCGCCAGGTGTAACCCATGAAGGCTACCTCTTTGCGGATTGCCATTGACTGCACCTTTGTCTCGCGAGCACGTAGTAGCAAATCACGTGGGCGGCGCTTTTCCTCGGGTGCGTTCTGAGCCAAGTACATCTTCAATGTGTTTTTGTCGGCTTCCTGGAACCGGGATTTTTCAATCTCTTCGTATGCCATTTGCATTGCCCTGTTGTCGTAAGGTCTGGTAGTGAGCTGGGCCGCCACCTCTGACAAAGTAGCCGGAGTGCGCAATAGTCTTCGAACGAGATCGCGAGTCATTGGGCCAAGTTCTTCTGACTCATCAGATTCCTCTTCGGTCTGCGACCAGTCACTCAGCTTTCCAGGGCTACGGAAGTATCGGCAATCATCGGGGCTTTGGATCTTAGGAACGAATGGTGGTGTGACTCGGTGAAGGTTATCCCAAGGGATGGACCGAAACCAAGGGTGGTTCTTGATCTCATCAGCATCATCATGCACGACGAATAGGTATGGCCCCTTGGATCCCTTGGACTTGGTTTTTCTCTGATACGCCTGAGCAGTGATACGCTGTTCGGGTTCCTTCAACAAGGACATAACGAGATCTTTACAGCGTGAGCTGATAATCGTGTCAGGTAGAGTAAGAGTTTGCTCATGGTTCTGTCCGTGTCATGTTAGAAAACATTCATTCCGATTTCATTCCATTACTTACCAAAATGTTCTTTCTCGTGGCAGACCGTCCACCGCTCGGTGAATGGAAAGGAGTGTATCCAAACAGACACTCAAACAAGATGATCCCCAAGCTCCACCAGTCACATCTTCCATCGTAGCGATCGCCTCGGACAACTTCCGGAGCCATGTACTGACTAGTTCCGACTATGGAGTTTACGGAACCGCGCTTGCCGTGTTTGTCACGCCACTTAAGCAGCGACTCGCTACTATTGTTAAAGCCGCAATGGCGCTTCATTCCATGTTCAACCGAACGAAGCTAACGCCGGTGGCGGTGGAAGTTGTCATCTTCGACACCTTGGACTAAGCGTTCGTCTTTTGGCTCCATCTTGATACGTCCGAGAACAGAGTACCGGTGTGCACTATAGTAAGAACCATCATGAGACCAGTGACCATCAAAGGCAAGGCCGAAGTCTGAAATCTTTAGGTGGCCAGACGCAGAAATGAGGAAGTTGTCAGGCTTGATGTCACGATGGATGCAGTTAAGCTTGTGGGCCTCTTCAATGCAAAGAACCATTTCGGCGATGTAGAAGCGAGTAGTGAGCTCATTTAGGGATCCGTATTTTTCGAGAACTGTGAAGAAGTCACCTCCAGGCATGTAATCCATGACAAGATACAGGTTAGAAGAATCTTGGAAACTTGCCACAAGAGGAACAATCCTATGATTTGTGTTAGTTTTAAAGGGCGTTTCAGTCGATCTCTGAGACTTACCAGTTGGAACTCTGCGCCGAGATAAGCAAATCCCTTTCTGCTCTCAGGTTACCTTCTTGTCCAAAGACAAGCATGTTGGCCTTGCGGATCACCTTCATGGCGTAGACTTGATTTGCGGATGCTAACGGGCCCTTCTCGCGGACTAATTTGACAACACCAAAACTTCCTTTACCCAAGATGCGAATTTGTTCGTAGTTGTCAACTATAGGTGATGCAGACAATCCGCGGGTAGCCTTTGAGCTTGCGGCCTCAAGGAAACGTGTTTCACGTAGATGCCAGGCCCATTCCTGGTTGAAGAGCATCCGAATGAGTACCTTTTGATTGGCCGTTAGATGCTCAGCACCGCCAAGCTCATTCTCCATGTACATTCGAAAACGCTCACGGATCTCAGTCCGATGAGCTACGTTGTCAAAGTAGCTCTCCAGATAAAACTTGGCGGCTGCAACTCTTTCGACAGTTTCCACCGTCGGAACACTGTTCAGAGAGTGTGCAATGGAGGAACGGGAAACAGGAATATAGACGCCATCTGCTAATTTGATAGCCTGTCTGCGCCGAGAACGCGAAGTAACTTGGCGGCTAGGGAGAGCACCACGACTTACAGTGCCCATCTCGTAGGGCTTTTGAGCCGGGACACTAGGCCCAGCATTCTCTTTGTCCCCTTCGTCCTCGGGATTTTGGGACTGATGAGACGGGTCTGCTCTGTCGCGCTTGTGAAGAAGTGAAACTTTAGGGAATTCGAGGTTTTGGTTGTGGTTAAAGTTTGATCTGAGGGTGGCGGCACGAGAAATGCCTACTTCCGGTTCAGCGGGACTCTCGGCTGGACAGAAAGTTTCGATTAGTAGGAGTTGATAACTGTGACATGTCATAAAAATTACTTACAGTGGTTACGGCCTAGAGACTTCATAGCCGATACGAAGTCGTTCTACGGCCTGTTGGCCCGGTTTCCCGACGAAGCGTAGGACGTGACCGAAGGAGCACCCCGCTCTGGCATTACCGGAATGGGCATCACGGGGCCGTGTGTTCCGTCCAAACCTGGAGGAGGCGGAGGGGGGCGTACTGCCTTGCCGGTGTTGTTTCCAGGCATTATCAGATGTATGTTGGAAATATAGGAAAGATATTGTATAAAAAGGGAACAGTGTGGTAATGATTGAATGAAGCTTGGATATACCGAAGCATCCGGCAGGTAAGGAGATTGACACTGAATAGTATAATTCCTTAGTGGTAGGAGGTTAATAAGATAACCACTAAGTATATTGTAAGACCAAGGTTGATATCCAAAGCGGGAAGTATGTTCCGCAAGTTAGGATCAGACCAAGCGTCATTGGACACCAGTATCCAAATGGATAACGAAAATGAAACACCTTGACAAACGAATCGACGTTATCAAGGTTAAAGGAACGATGCACAGTAAGATGCTGGCAAAATGGATGCAATAGTGCCGTGTAACAAAGAAGAATTCGACCGAGAAGAGCAGTTTGCCCTAATATATTGTTAAATACAGGTAAGATGCTGGGTAAGTTTCTCGTGTCAATGAATCAGCCGAGCCAAGTGATCGTCGATACGTCCCTGAGGCGATAGGACCGACGATATTGGTGGTGGGATCGCGATGAGCGGTTGTTGGCGGAGATGATAATGCGTGAATAAAGAAGGATGATGTTGATTTTTGGAAGAACAGTCATGTTATCTAAACAATAACAAACCATGGAAGGGACTTCTTCAACATAGTAAGATCTTGATAACCGCAAGTCATTACCAAACCCTGTATATATACAAACCCTACCATGTGTAAGTGCCTATCTGGGTATGGATACTAGTGTGACATCAACAGCCAACATGGCCAAAAGATACGAGGGCTATTCGCTATACACATAAATCACGAGAAAGATTCAACTTGACAAGACAAAAACTTCATTAGGGAACTAAGGTCTCTCCACAAGACCTAGAACCGAAGCTAACAAAAAACACCAAATCAAACCAAAACAAGGCCTAAACTCCAAACATATCAAAATCCAAATACAAAGAAATCAAGTAACGCTCCAATCCATGACATGAGAGAACCCAAACAGAAGAAATCCAAGAAACCAAAAAAGTAAATCGACAAAGAAAAAAATAGCAGTGTGATCCAAACAAAACGGATAGATATGACGCAAAGAAACAAGACCGTATAGTCCAAACATAAGAAAGAAAAAAGCGTACAAGGCCAAGAAAAAGACCAACCGCAATTGCGGTAAAACAAAAAATGTACAAGAAAAGTGATGTGGTATCTCGAACAGAAAGCGCAGAAAGAAAGACGTGGCAAAAGCCTCATCAGACACAAGGGTCAACCAACCCAAAGGCCATAAACAAACAAAAAAAGAAAACAAAGTCATAAGAGGAAGGAACCTGCCCCCCATCGGCGAAAACCAACCGGAGCCCCCAAAATCGAACAGAAGAGCAATAAGAAAAAACAAGAAAACCCCAAAGCGCTATGCAACAGCATATCCGCTACCAAAACTAAAACCGTTCACGTTCACGTTCCTTCCTCCCAAACCGTCACCCGGTAGACCCTTTCAACTTCTTCCACCACGAACTTCTCGGCCCATCAGGCACCGCATTGGAACCACGACGGTACCGCCTTTCTTCATTCCCTTCATAGTCACCACCAGAGACAGGCGGGGCAGGAGCCGCAGGGAGAACACCACCGCGCTGACCACGTTCGCGGTCTTCACGGGTTTCACGACCTTCACGGCGAAGACGACGCTTACGTTGTTCCTCAGCCATGTCAAGTTGATCACGCTCGCGAGTACGGGTACGCTCACGGTCGTAATCCTTTTCACGATATCCTTTTTCGGGCTCACGCTCACGTTCACGCCGGCGGCGCTGGCGTCTCTCCTCATCTTCATCAAAGACTTGCTCAGCATGAGGCCGACGAGACTCTTTGCGGCGGTGGCCGGAGCTGCCCGAGTGCGCAGCAGCTTCCTCCTCGGCTTCACGTCTACGCTCACGACGGCGCTGACGCTCAGAAGATTCATCGTCAGTAGGAGGCTTGTGAGCAGCAAGTTTGGCTTCATGCTGTAATGCACGTTCACGACGACGTTGTCTACGAGCCTCGGCTTCTTCATCAACGACATCGGGAGCAACGGGCTCTGAGCTGCGAGGCTTGCGAGATCCAGTGCGACGGGGATCTTCCTGTTCGACCTCGGCGTGCGCGGCACGTCTCTCTCTCTCCTTTCTTCTCTCTCTCCGGGCTTCGTCAGCCATCCTAGCCTCCTCGCGAGCCTTGCGTTCGGCATGTCTCCGAGCTCTAGCATCATCCCCGGCAGCATCGTCTTCTTCAATAACCTTTCTCCGCTTCTGCTCCTTCTGCCTCAACCGTTCACGCTCACGCTCAATATCCTTGCCACGGGCAGCCTCATCAGCAATTCGTGCAGCCTCCTTCTCAAGATCCCTGGCTCTCTGGGCGGCTCTCCGGGCTTCACGGTCGGCACGGACAGCCTGTTCTGGGTCATCATGGGGGAGCTTGGCATGTTTAGCTCTACGCTCACGGCGACGTTCGCGCTCACGCTCACGCTCCCGTTCACGTTCACGATGAGCAGCACGGGCCTCTTCCTCTGCGGTGCGATGGCGACGAGATTCAGAGGGTTCCTCTTCGTCCGTGTTACGGCGACGACGGGACTCAGGGGGCTCTTCATCAGCAGTGCGTCTCCGGCGCATTTCAGGGCGGGCAGGGGCTTCGGGCTCAGCGGGTTCATGGACAGCTTCGGACTTGCGGAAGGGGTTGAGGAAGCCAGCAAAAGAACCGCGCTTGGAGTTTGAACGGGCAGGAGGGGAATGTTGGTGGGGGTCATCACGCTCAGGGGCATCTTCATGGAAGACTTCACGATCCCTATCGCGGTGCTCACGTTCCCGTTCACGGTGTCTCTGGCGACGTTCACGATCGGCACGGGTGGGCGACTCAACGGCAGGCTCGGCCTCCTCTTCCTCAGGACGTCTGCGGTGACGCGAGCTCTTGATACCAAGCATCTTGGCGGCCTTGGAAGAAGGATCAAGGTTATCTGGTGGAGGCGGCGGGGTGTTACTGGCAGATCCGACGGGCCCAACATCAACAGACTGGCGGCGAGTACGAGACGATGAGTGAAGTCTGCGGTCACGCTCCCGAAGAGATGATGATCGGGAGACACCAGCTTCCTTGTCGCCAAAAGGGACAACTGGGGGTGGGCGGGGAACTTCACCTTCACGACCAGAACCGGACCCACGAGATGAAACCTCCTTGCGTTCTCTCTCTTCACGTTCACGCTCGGCAGCACGGATACTTCGCTGGCGTTCTCTCTCCTGCCTCTCGACCTTAATAGCATGAGCCCTCCGGCGCTCCTCTCTCTCCTCTTCCTTAGCACGTTGTTCCTCGGCCAAGCGTTGCTCCTCGGCAAGACGGTGCTTCTCCTCGCGCTCACGACGACGAGCACGGCGTTCTTCACGTTCACGTTGCTTGGCAGCCTCTTTCTCTTTTGCCTCCTCCTCAACACGCATACGCTCCAGCTCAGCCTCTTCTTCAGCCTCCTCTTGAGCTTCCTGTTCAGCAGTCTTGCCACGGCCACCGAGAGGATTCACCCAAGCAGCCCAACCACCAGCGGCAGGTGGTGGGACGGAGCCACCGCTGTCGTTGGCAGAAGAGTCACGAATGCGCACACGGTCAGACTTGCTTTTGTGCTCGGGCGGGGGTGTGACGGCCTCATCATCGGTACGAGAGGCGGCATTGGCTTCATCTCCAGACAGCTCAGTTGACGGTTCACGGCGGTGTCTACTACTCCGTTTACTCTTCCCCTTGGCAGGCGGGGCCACAGTAATCTCAATGTCAGGCGACATCCCCGGTGTTTCATCATCCCCAGGGAAACCACCCGGAACAATAGCGGCAGGCGGAGGTGGTGGGATAGCTCTAGACGGACTTTCCTGGGCAGCTCTAGCAGCACGTCTCTTCTCCCGGCGTTCTTCCTTGCGCTTGCGCTCTTCAGCCTCCTCCAATTCACGAGCCTCGCGCTCCTTGCGTTCCTTCCGCTCTTGGCGAGTACGGCGACGTTCTTCACGTTCGACTTCAGACGGGGTAGGACCTTCGACCTCAGGGTCTTCGTCAGCTGGGTCGGGAGCCGAGTCGGAGGCGGGATCTTCGGGGGCGGGGGCGGCAGCTTTAGCTTCTTCGAAGGCGCGAAGTCGTTCAGCGACCTTGTTTCCGACACGGCGAGGCGGCGACTTTTGTTCGACAGGTGGTGGCGGGGTCTTGGACTTGGTGGAAGAGTCGTCTGTAAATTCGAGGTAGTTACTGTTAGTTGAATGATCTGATGGTCCGTGAAGGTGTTCATGCGGGGCAAAAAAAGCCAAAGCAATGGGGGAAGGAAAGAACAAAAGGAAGAACGGGAGACAACCCGCTGTTTAAGAGGAAAGAGCAACGTCATTGTCTTCTCCTCCGTCCTCCTGTTTTCTCTCCAAAGTATCAGGAAAAACAGCCCTCTTGTGGCCACTTGCATCTGCCAGCTCCGCACACAGTCAACACAGGCGATAATGCGCCATTAGGCAATTGACCCTGCAGGACACAACTCGACCTGCAGGACCGACTTCCACGTGCATAAAATGCATGCACACTCCCCAATATTGAAGGCTAGAACGCCCCGCGTACGTCGCCAGGGCCACCCCATGTTGGTAGCAACCGGGGTGGGGCAAGTTCACGATGCGATGTCAACTTTGGCTTGTGGCGGTTCGTAGGAATCAGCTGCACAATGAAACTGGGGAGGTGCAGCAACACAGGACCGTGGTTGCGTCCAGGGGTGGCAAACCAAAAACGTGCAAGGTTGGCGGTGAGCCGAGACAGACGGGGCGGACCGCTTGGACCGGCCCCACCATGCCGAATATATCGGCCTGGTACCGGGATATAGGATTATAGGAAGAATGTAACATACCTTTCTTAGAAGCAGGCTTAGCAGATGTAGTACCCCAGAAACTGAAGATGCCACCAGAAGCTGGTGCAGGCTCTTCTTCTTCAAGTTCATCAGCAAGCTCTTCCGCCTCCTCCTTGGAAAGAGCCGCCAACTGTTCATCAAGCTCTTTCTGCTTTGCCTCCCTCTCCTCTTTCTCTTTTCTCTCCTTCCGCAAACGACGTCTTTCTTGCTTCTCCTCCTCCTTACGGACCCTCTCAGCCTCTTCCTCTTCCTCTCTTTTGCGCGCTTCTTCTTCTTCTCGCAAACGTTCTTCTTCCGCCAATCTAACTCTCTCCGCCTCAGCAGCTTCCTTCTCCAGGCGTCTTTGCTCTTTCGCCGCCCGTTTCTTCTCCTTCCGTTCACGTTCCTTCTCCTCTTCTTCCAAACGAATACGTTCTTCCTCAGCCTCATTCTCCACCCGAATGCGTTCTTCTTCCTCGGCCTTCTGACGAGCCTCTTCTTCGGCCTGGGCTCTTGCTTCCTCCTCCAAACGACGCTTCTCCTCCTTCTCTTTTCTTTTCTTCTCCTTCTTCGCCAAAGCAGCGGCAATCTCTTCTTCCTCAATACGCTTCGCCTCTTCTTCAGCAGCCCGTTTCTTTTCTTCCTTTTCTCTCTTCTTCCGCTCCGCCTTCTCCGCCTTCCGCGCCGCTTCCGCCTCTTCCTCTAACCTGATTCTCTCCGCCTCAGCAGCAGCAGCAGCTTCCTCCTCCGCCTTCTTCCTCGCCTCTTCCTTCTCTTGCTCGGCAATCTTCAATTTGTGCTCGCGAATGCGAATCTGCCGGCGTGTAGTCTTATCAACAGTGTTTCCCCAGAAAGAAGTGGACACAACCTCCTCAACTTCATCATCATCAGAAGCATGGGGTGAAATGCCATCCTCATAAACCTTGGGAGCAGGCGTAGAAGTAAGCCCAAAGTCAAAGCCATTGTCGAAATCCAACAAATCAGCAACGCCGCCAGACCCCTTCTTACTCTTTTTCTCCTTCTTGGCATCACGTGTCTTGTCCTTCTCTTCAGTAGCACCAAAGTCTGGAAGACCCCAACTATCGCCCAACGCATCCGAAACCTTGCTCTTCTCTTCCTTCTTCCCCAAGGACCCCGAACTGCTCTTCTTGGTGGCATCATCCTTCTTCTTAGTTTTGTCCTTCTTCTCCTCTACCACTGGAAGTCCAATAGCCGCATCATCTCCGAACCCCCAAGGATCTGCGAACAAGTCTTGCTCAACAGGGTTGGCAGCACCAAACATTCCCAGACCAACGGCAGTCGTGTTGACGTGCTTGATAGTTGACTTGGGTGACGACCGCTTACTAGCCGAGTCACCAAGCAGATCAATAGCAGCAGCACTTTCGTTAGACGCACGAGACTTGGTCTTTTTCTTCTCCTTCGTAACACCCCACGAATCACCAAAAGACACATCTATACCACCAGTCCCAAAAGCGTCCCCTCCAGCTCCAAACAAGTTAGTGTCGATTCCCGTGTTACCCGCATCCATACCCCAAAGATCATCAATAGCACCCTGAACGGTAGTCTCAACGGGCTGAACGTCAGACTTCTTAGTAGCAGACCCTAGACCCAACGACGCCCAAATTCCCCCGCTGGACTTCTCCTCGGCTTCCTTTCGCTTCTGCTCCTCCTCGGCTTCTCTGGCCAGTCGTTCCATCTCCGCCGCTTCCTCCTCTTTCTTCTGGGTAGCCCGGGCCTTGATGCGTGAATCCAACTCCTTGAACCTCGTAACCTCTTTAGGCGACAACTTCCGCTTCCGCTTAAACAACATGTCATATTCGGCCTGATCATCCGTGGCCTGCTTCGCCAAACGATCCTTCTCATCTTGTGCCTCCTGTGCCAACCGAATTCTCTCCTCTTCCTCTGCCTGTTCCTTCGCAGCCTGCTCTGCCAATCTTGCGTCCTCCCTCTCCTGGGCCCGCCCTTCCAACTCGGCAACACGTTTTCTTTCCTTGGATCTCAACTTGGGTAAACTCTTGAGCTGGGCAAGTTCCTCCTCCTCCGCTGAAATCTCTGTCATACGCCTCTCCTCCTCCACCGCCGCTTGCGCCGCCTCCGCTGCAATCCTCTCCCGTTCAGCAGCCTCCTCTGCATCCTTGACAGCACGCTCTTCGGCTTCCTTGGCAGCAAGTTCTTCGGCGTCCTTTTCGGCCTGAACGCGGACACGCTCATCGTGACGAGCCTTGATTTGGTTGTATCGCTGGGTGTCATTGCGGTTGAGGTTTTTCTTTAACCGCATAGTTTCAAAGGCCTTGAGCTCCGCCTCCTCTTCCTCAATCGCAAGCTTCTCCTCCTCCTCCTTGTTCTTGGCAGCCTCCTCCTCAGCACGAACTCTCTCCTCCTCGGCGGCGACAGCAGCAGCGGCAGCGGCAGCCTCCTCTTTTTCCTTCCTCGCCTGCTCTTGGGTAGCACGTTGAACCCTCCGAGCAACCCGATTTCTAGCATTGGTCTTAAGCTCTTCAAGTCGAGCCTGCTCCTTCGGCTTCAACTTGCGCTTGACAGAAAGTGCCGCCATCTCCGCCTTCTCCATCTTCTCCTCCTCTTGATCCTGGGCTATCTCCTTTGCCTCACGCTCTGCGCGCTCCGCCTCCGCCTTGGCAGCAGCACTTGCTGCTTCCTCGGCGGCCAACGCAGCAGCAGCCTCCTCCTTCTCTTGGATCTCCTTTTCTCTGGCTGAACGAGCGTCCCGGCGGGCAGTAAGTTCCTGTTGGCGCTTTAGATTGGCTCCACGGAGGGGCCTTTTACTAGAGTCAAGTTCAGCGAGCTCGGCAGCCTCGGCAGCGGCAATTTCAGGATTCATGAGATCGTCATCCTCTTCACCTTCTACATCTTCACCTTCAGCATCAAGAAACTCGTCAGCGTCGGTCTCTTCCACCTTCTGGGCTTCGGTGGCGGCCTTGCTTTCACCTTGGGCTGCACGGGCGGCACGACGAGCCGTGGACTTCTTTTTACGTTCGGCCTCAAGATCAAGCAGCTCATTGTACCGAGCCAGAAGCTTAGAAGGTAGTTTACCCTTTGTTTCAAGGCGCTCTTCTAGATTCTTGAGGTCCTGGCGGTCTTTGAAAACTTGAGCACGCTCAGCGGGAGTAAGAGTTTCATCTTCAGACTCAGAGTCACCATCTGCTTCAGAAGCGTCATTGGCATCGGGGTCAGCCTCAGCATCAGCATCAATCAGATCTTGAGCAGCGGCAGCGGCAGCAGCAGCAGCAGCCTCTTCTTCGGCCTTCTTGGCAGCTTCGGCCTCCGCAATGGCTCTAGCCTCCGAAGCGCGACCGTCGATACGTTTCTTTAGTGAGGCATGACGCGAAAGGTCTGGCTCCTTCAAGGTCCGACGTTTCTTCAACTTTGACTCCAGGGATGCAAACTCCTTCTCTTCCGCCCGGATAACCTGTTCCTTCACCCGCTGCGCCTCCTCTTCGGCTTCCCTCTTCACGCGCTCCTCCTCTTCCAATCTCAATCTCTCAGCCTCCTTCGCCTCCTCTTCCGCTTTCCTGGCAGCTTCTTCCTCGGTCTGCTTAGCGGCAAGCAACTCTGCCTTCCGCTTGGCAGCCTTCTCTCTCAGATCTTTCAACCGAACAGTTTCATCTGAAGTCAACTTGCGCCGCAACTTGACCATGTCTTCCAATCTCGCCAACTCCACCTTCTCGGCCGCTAGCTCTGCCGCCTCCTTCTCCTTCTGCGCTTTCTCCTCGGCCACTCGTTTCTCCTCTTCTTCTCGAGCAACTCGCTCGGCTTCTTCACGGGCAATGCGTGCCTCTTCCTCCGCCTTGGCCTCTGCCTCAAGTCGCCTCTTCTCGGCGCGCTCGCGCAGAGAAGCAAGACGTGCTTGATCCGCAGAATTCATTCTATGCCTCGAAGCAGCGCGCTTCTCAAGACTCTCAAGTTCAGCGATCTCCTCTTTCAACTCAGCCTCCTCTCTAGCCTTCGCCTCCTCTTCCTCCTTCAGACGTTGCTCCTCGGCCGCCTTGGCTGCAGCCTCCTCACGCTCCTTAGCTTCCTGCCGCCGGGCATCAACCTTGGGACGTAACTCGAGAAAGCGGCGGAGCTCAGGGGGTGAAAGCCTGATCTTACGAACAACAGACTTTTGCTCCAGTTTATCGAACTCGGCATCCTCAGAAGCATGTAAAGCAATCTCGGCCTCTTTCTTCTTGGCCTCCTCTGCTTCTAACCGCGCCTTCTCGTCGGCCTCCTTCTTGGCAATCTCTTCAGCACTCGGGGCAGAAGCTGCCGCACGAGCAGCACGGTTAGCACGCAAGATTTTCATGCGGTTCAACTGGGCCATAGACAAACGTGTGCCACTTCGCATGGTTTCTTCAAGGCCACTAATCTCGTCTTCTTCGGCTGCAACCATGGCAGCCTCTGCTTTAGCTTGGGCCTCCGCCATTAGAGCATCATCCTCGGCACGTTGCTTCGCAGAAGCTTCGGCGCGACGGGCTTCGATGGCCTTCCTCAACTTGTTATATTTGTTCAAGTTGATTCCCGTCAATGGCCGGGCCATGTGTCTAGTGTGTAGCTCGTCAAACTCGGCCTCCTCCTTTGCAAAGGGATTCTCTGGTGGTGGTGTGGGTGCCTTTGCAGGTGGTTCGATAATGGCAGGAGCAACATTGGCGACCTGGGCCGCTGCAGCACTTGCTGCTTCAACCTGGGCCTTTGAACTCGCGTCTTCAGCATCAGCAAGCTTAGCCTCCATCTGGGCGATAACCTTCTTCCTATCAGAAATTTTAGAAGACATCTTGGCAATGCGCTCAGTAAGCGTCCTGTTCTTCTTCTTAATTTTGTTGATCTCGGCAAGCTCCATCTCATTTTCAGCCAAGGTCTTCTTCTCTGCGATGAGAGCAGTCACTTGAGCCTCCATGACCTTACGAGCTTCGTCGGCGGCAGTGGCTTTCTCAGCAGCATCAGCTTCAATCTTGGCCCGGACAGCGGCCTTAGCAGCTTGAACCTCAGCGCGATGAGCGGCACGTTTCTTGAGCTCAACAATACGCGCATCGTTCTTAGGAGTGGTTGAACGCCAAATAGCACCCTTAGGATTTTCGAGCTTCTCAAGCTCAGCAACCTCAGCAGCGACGATGGCAGGGTCTTCGTCGGGCTCGTTGGCAAGATCGGGCTCTGTTGCGGGGTTGGCATCCTCATTGGCAATGACGGTATCCTTGTCATCGTCATCATGAGTGTCCATGGCAGACTCAACATCAGCATCAACGGAACTAGCAGAAGCGGAGGGGGCAGAAGAGGAAGCATCTTCTCTTTCAAGCCGAGCTTTATTTTCTGCTTCTTCCAGGCGAGCTGCATGATTTCGTTGGAGGAGTTCGTAACGGGTTTGGTCCAGGCCACTAAGGCCACGCTTACGCTTAGCCTTGCGAATCTCCAGGGCAGCAAGCTCCTTCTCCTCTTTTGCGATCTCCTCCTTCTTCAAGTTTTCTTCCTCGATACGTGCCTTCTTCTGCTGTTCAGTCTCCCCTGATGCGTCAGTGGTCGGGGTGTTCCGTGATTCATGCTTAGCCAACATGGTGCGATAACGAATAGCTTCCAAGGGACCCAACTGGTTCCGCATAGCCTTATTCCGAAGGTTTTGAAAGTCGCGGTCGCCGGCATCTTCATCTTCGGTTTGGGTGTCAGGAGCAGAGGATTCGATCTCGGAAGGTGGCTCTGTGTCGGTAACAGGATCGGGTTCGGACTCAGTGACAGGATCTGGTTCTGATTCGGAAACCGGGGCGGCAGGTGGTGGTGGTGGTGGAACAGCGGTGTTCTGAGGATTTGAAGCAAGTTTCATGGCTTTAAGAGCTTCTTGACGTTGCTTAATACGAGGCTCAAGTTCTTCCAGCTCTTTCTTGTCATCGGGGCGAACTCGTGAACGCAAAGCCATGGATCGACGTAAAGACTCAAGACGATCCAAGTCTTTCTTAAGCTCGATGCGTTCTTGCCTCTCAAGCTCAGCATTAAGTTCTTGAATCTTCCGGCGGGCCTCGGCCTCTTCCTGCTCCTCTTGTTTTTGACGGGCAGCCTCTTCACCCTCCTTCATGGCCTTCATGATTTCCCGTTGAGAAGCACGTGCTTGAAGTTCATTCCAGCGGTTAAGGTCGCCGCCCTTGAGAGCCTTTTTTGATCTCTTGGACTGGAGGGCAGCAAGTTCCTTTTCTTCAGCAGCGGCGGCGGCATCCTCGGCTTCAGCAGCAGCAATTTCGGCCTCAAGGCGCTTAATCTCTTGCTCTTCAGATATCTTTTTGGCCTCTCGTGCGCGGTCGTTTGCCTTGGATTGTAACTCGTTAAAGCGAGCTAACTCTCTGACTGTAAGCTTGCGCTTTGAGTTTTGCATCTGCAAGTGTTCAAGCTCCTCCTCATCCTCACGAGCTTCGGCTTTCCGTCGCTTCTCCTCTATTGCGCGCTCAACCTCGGCATCGATAGCGGCCTCTTGTTTTGCCTTTTCTTTATTCCGTTTAGAGATGCGACTAGTTAAAAGGTCTAAACGATCCTGCTCTGAAGCTTTGAGTCGTTTATTGGCTTTTGATCTTTGTAATAAGGCGTTATACTCGGCTTCTTCTTGGGCGATTTCACGAGAGAGTTGGTCGGTATCAGGGCCAAAGGAGGATACTAATGGTTGTGCTGGTGGCGGTGGTGGTGGAGGAGGAGTGGGATCTACAGGTTTTGGTTCAGGTTTCGGCGTAGGTTGTGGTGGTGGGTCAGGCTCTGTATGGTTTCAAGAGTACGTATTAGCATTTGACGTCATTAGGGAATTAATTGCTATTTTGTTTTCTTGGGGTGTTGTTTGTTTTTTTCTTCCCGGGTCGCATGGTGCTACGAAGAAAAGAAATATACCACAAGACATTGCATTGCGACTTGCATGAGATTTTTTTTGTTCGTCGTAGTCACCGGACACAAACGGGAAAAAGACGATTGAATGGCAAAATAGCAATTGGGTTTACTTACTCTTAGTTTCTGTTTTCGAAACCCATCTAGAAAAGAAGCCGCCACCCGACTCGTTATCCTTGGCCATCTTTGCGCTCGTATGGTCAACAGACGGGCGAGTTTCGTAGGAAGAAGATAATTCGGGGGTGCGTCTAGACGAGTCTGACGGAGACGAGTTTGCGCCGTCGTCGAAGAGAGAGGGGATGTTGGGTTTACGTTTAGAGAATGGGTTCCAATGGGAGGAGCCGTCAGCGGTGCTACTTTGTTGTGTATTTCCGAAGAAAGAAGGCGGGGATGTAGATGTGATATGATGCGACGGATGGTCAGTTTGAAGATGGGCTTTTACGTGTGTTTGTGGTGATGATTTTGCGAATGAGAAGGTCGATTGCGGTGGAGGCGCGAAGGACGTGGATGTGAACGTGGATGTGGATGGTGGAATCTCTTTAGTGGGAGGCGCGGCGCATTGCGGGGGTGAGGTGGTGGGGATGGACGCGGAGAGACCCCATGGGTCGGTTGTGGTGGTGGTGGTGGTGAGAGTGTCAAGACCCCAGAGGGAGGTAGATATGGACGCGGAGGTGGTGGTCGTCGTGGGGTGCGAGGGACGGCCGAAGATGCTGGATGTTTGGGTGGCTGCTTTGGTGGATTCGGTGGTCAGTAGACGAGACGAGACGAGACGAGACTAGATAGGTCTAGTGTGGAAGATCAAAGATGTGTGTATGTTGAATCCAGATATCAAGATGTCGGTGTAGAAAGTCTGGTATAGCGAGAACCAAAAAGAATAACCACCCAAAAAACGAAAAAAACCCAAAGAATAAAATACGAGTAAAAAGGAAAAGAAGAATCAAGGAACCACGCAATGATGCTATAATGTCAAGGTGACGGCGTATTGTTTTGGGCCCTTGTTGTTTTCTTTTTTTTTTCGTTTTTTTTCTCTTTTTATGTTGTTTAATTGTTTGGGTGGGAGGGGAGGGGATTGTTGGTTTTCGTGCTGCCTTTACTTGACGAATGACGAGACGATGGAAAAAGGGCTTGGGTTGGTGCTAGGATGGGGTGACGGATGTCATGTTTTTTTTTGTTTCTTGCTTGGCTTTTACGTATGTATGTGGAATATACATGTATATGCAAAGAAGTATTCACAGAATAAATGATTCCAATATTCTGTTGAGAAGCATTCTCCAGGAGTCGTACATAAAGCAACAGACCCGACCCCGACCCAGTCATTCCAGAACTCCATTTCCACAACTAATTCGCTGGCAAAAAAATGAAGTCATGTCATGGGACAGGACAGGGACCCCATCACTAAACAGGATCCCACATATCTGCAATGAATCCGCCAACAGCATCAGCGTCAGCATCAGCAGTAGCAGTAGCAGATTCCCAATAGCCGACACTGATTCTCAAGCCTTGGGTATACTGAAAAGATGGGAGAAAAATACGCCATGGATCGACTTCGTTCATTGGCGTTGGCAGAGAAAAAGGGTGAGGGCAGTCCTTGGTTGGTGCGTTTTTTTGGCTGAACAGGGTGTCTTCTGGTAAGTGAAACCGGTACAAGGCGAAAGGCGAAGGCGTTCTTTGGCGTCAGAAGGAAGGAAGAGGGAGTAGTTTTTGGAAGGAAGATGTATAGGTATGATGAAAATCCAAGGGGCGTGTATTGAGAGAATCGGGTCATTTTTTGGGGGGAGGGGGGTTATACGACGATACTGAGGTAGTGCAGCATGATCAAAGAGATGGGAATATGGAATAAAGAGAATGAGTTGATAGAACATACCTTTCTTTGGTTTATTAGTCAACGAAGACCAAAAAGCATCATCCATCTTATCGCTTTTCGTTTTCGTAGGTACACGCTCAGTTTCGGAAACAGAAGAATGATCTACACTATCCACTTCTCCCCTGCTTTGCGAATCTTCCGTGTCCCTCCAACTGTGTGTATCAATGTCCTCTTCCTCCTTCTCAGTGCCCTCCGATTCTTTATCCGGCGGATCCTTATGCGCCGGGTCCTTCTTCGGGTCCTTGGAAACTAAAGTCCCAGAACTTCCAACGTTAATAGCCGGGGAGGGGACCTCCAATGACGGGGAAGTACAAGTCTTCCTCTTTTCGCGCGGAGAACCTGGCTTTTCGGGCTGGTTCTTGTTGTCTGGATCCTTGTCGTCGTGATCGTGATCCTTGTCGTCGTCGGCTGCGTCAAAGTTGCCGTTTTGCGATGACGAGTTGGCTGTATCTTGAGCGGGGCTATTTGAATTTGAGCCTGACCCGTTGGAATTATTACTACCACTACCGTTATTACTATTCTTCGCAGGCCGTGTTCTCGCCTGTTTCTTCTTTGCACTTTTCTTATGTTGGCGGACACCAACGGCTTCAATCCAATCAATCAACACTCGCGAAAAACGATACTTTGGCGAATTATGCGCCTCCTTGTACTCCACTACCACTGCAGGTAATCGATCTGGCTGAACAACTACAAGTGGCGGTATACCTCCGTAATAGTTAATGCGCAGTGTGCAGGAGGAGGAGCCAGGATTACACTTGTTTTTTTGTGCGTCACTAGCGACGCAGGCACCGCTTGCCGATGGAAAGGCGCGAGCTTCGTCAAGGGTGTGACGAACTGTAGTAGACGACGGGGACTCGTGACGACGGATATCCCGGTACACCGGCGGGTAGCGGGGTAGAAGCGGGGTATACCAGGAATCGGAATACACACGCAGAGGGTGCGGAGGGGATCTTTTTGGCCGAGATATAATGATTTGAGCGGTGTGGTTATCAGTGGGGGCGCGTTTTGCGCGTGGTGGCAATGGTTGGATTTCGGACAGTTGATGTAACGAAAGAATGTAGCGGTGGGATCCTCCTGGTAGAATGTTTCCATAGGATCGCGGGTGGTTAAGTACGGTACGGATGGCTGAGGTTGCAGTGGCTTTAGAGAGTCTTTTGGTTGGTGTGATGTCGAGTTTATTCTGTGGATTTGGTGGTAATGAGTGTAAGCAAGTCGGACATGATGTGTACACACAAGTGCATAAGTGAGCTATGCAAATATGTGAAAATTGGGTTCAAGGGCTAAGTGGATAAAGGGCAAGTCATGTAAATGCCAAGTGTACAATTCCTTCTTTTTTGGCAGAGATACTACTATGTCGTCTCTTCATTGTGGACATAATACGTGGCCATGTATAATCTAGTACACATAGTGGGGGTAAGAGGGGCTACGCGAACCCAAAAGAAATGAGCATAACTGTTACGCCACCAACACTACAAGTGGAGTAGGACGAGATAAACCAATAGTCAATGGTCATTGGTAGTAGTCCATCACAGCGTTGTCCCTAGTTTGAATTGGTGCATGATCAAAGGAGCAGGGGCTATAATTGGAAAGGAACAATAACGACACTGGCGTACTTTTATCCAGGGGTTTGAATTGCTCTCGTGATCGTGTTGGCGTGTTTTCCCGACCGTATAAGATATCGGAAGGAGGTTACCAGCTTTGTCGTTGAAGTACAATGTACACTGGTAAGACAATTCTGTCATTGATTCCCTCCAATGAGCTAGCGTATGTAACTGACAGAAACACTAGTGGCTAATGGATTGTTTCTTCTAAATCACTTAACTTTTTTAAGAAACAATAGACATGACATATAAATCGGTAGGGTTTCCCAAGGGATTCAAAATCCCCCCAAATAAACTCTAGGCTGAACTAATGTACAGAATCAAAAACATGGGAGGACAATAAAGACGCCAGGAAAATGATGAAGACGCTGCATCATTCCAGATGTGACTCTGCAGGAAAAAGTTCAGTGCATACCTTGGTGACACAAAAGAAAGTTTTAGCTGTGATGGGCGTGGCTGCCGAAAGCGTATGACCAAGTTCAGTTGACTTTTAATCACGCCTGCAGAGTCTTGGTCTGACAGCATGAACCAGGGACGACCGACAGGGCAACTTGGAGAAAGAAAAAGGAAAAAAAAAAAGACGATGCAAGTGCTGATGGTATGATTTGCAACTGTGATCGTCTGGTTTGTTTGCATGTGACGATATAGCCGGTTTGCGATATATAGGTTATAAGTCAAAGATGGGAAGGATGGGTTTCTGGTGGACTATAGAGATAGACTCATTGCTTAACTATGTGCAACTTTTTTTCATCACGCTATCAAAGCACAACGCACAAAAGATTTTTGCAATAATTCAGACCTCTGTTGAGAAAACTACCAAAGCCCAGAGACTACCAAGCCCTCGCACATTCTCAGACAGAAAAAAAAAAGTGAATGACAAGAAGAAGAGGTCCTACCGCAAGTCGACCGGTCACCCATTGTCTAGTTTCCCAATGGTCTATACAATGTCCTGTAGAAACTCCGCCTGTCATTGTTCATCAACAAGTTCGCCTCTTCCATGACATGAAACCTATGTATGTACACTTGCAATCTCAGCACGTGCGTGTCAACTTGCCAAGCGTAATCAGCGCATGCAGGAAACTTTCCTGCACGAGGCTCCAAGCTTCTCTGCGGGCTTTCTTTCCAAAACAGGTACATAGTGGTTGGTTGGTTGGACCTGCTTTTTACGCCTCAGACCTCGTGGTGGTAACTGGTGGAGTGACCCACTGAAGAGGTGATCTAATCCACCAGTCCCTTCCCAACAAAGACACTCGCTCGGACCGATGACATCGTTATCGCAGCCCGTGAAATAATGCAGTGCATGCATACGCACGCACGCACTTTGTGCACAATGGTCGGGTAAATGTGAAGCCCTGCATCCGTTTTTGGAGGGGTTACGGGGGCAACAAGAAGTCAATTGGATGGTAAAGTTGACATTGTGATAGTTCCAAATAGCTGGATAACTAAATCATGAGCTGGAATATCGCCACCTTTATCAAGGTGTGGGTGACACTATGCGTGACCATAAAGAAGGCAGAATAAAGAAACAAAGTAGCGGTATGGGAAATAAACGTGGGAAGAACCGACAAGTGGAGTCGGCAGTGACAAATTGGTCTGGTGACTGCAAATAGGCAAATATTAAGAGCACCAATGTGTAAGATGTAACATCACATGAAGGAGCCCACAGTACTTATAGTGTGTACATAAGTCACTTGATGTTATAGGATCCATCGGACATCATGAGACGATGGAAGATTCACCATTTGTCGGCCAAGTAAAGGAATGTAACTCCCTGCTTTGTTACCTGACACAAATTGTCAAATCAATATGACCCAATTTGGAATTATTGACAATCGGTAGGGTTCGGGTTTGATACTGAGGAATTACGAAACCCCACTTCCAGGATTACAAGTCCATGATAACGAGACCCGCAATTGACGACGCCAGAATATTCGAGACAAATCAAAAACATGAATAAAGATGGTGATAGCCACTTGACTATAATAGAGTGAGACGGCGGGGAGGGACCGGGAGCTGCGGGAGCTACGGTGGCTGCGTCTTGTACACTTTATGGTGGAACAAGCGGCAAGACAGCGTGAGAGGTGACGGATGTCATGGGGAAGAATAATGGAACGGGGAAGAATTGAGTAAAGATGGAGTATTGGTAACGTACCTTTTGTATAGCGATCCATTTTTGAGAAATGAGGTGAAGTTTAAAAGATAGATGGAGGGACTCGAAAAGAGACTCAGAGAGAGACTCAAAGAGAGACAAGTCTTCCGAGGGACCAAGATGGTAGGTAGCGGGTGAAAGTACGACAGCCGCCATCTTTGCAATACTTGGATTTGTGTAAGTGAATTGGCGAGGCCGAGATGGAACCACGGGTCTGTCTGTATATTTGTCGATTCAGCTGACCCGAGCGGGGATAGACGATTCCCTAATGACAGGACCAGTAAGAAAATAAAGACAACAATAAAGCCGGATAATCAGGCCAAAGAGCCGTTTACCCGGGGGAAAAATATAAAAAAGAGAACCAAGTCTTACAAGCAAGACAAACCTCCACTCACAAAAACAAAACATAGAAGGGAAGAACAAAAGAATAAAAGAACAATGGACAAACCTCGTTCCTTTAACACTAAATAGTTTCTTCGGCGCCAGCACAAACGAATCAAACTGGGCTGTCTAGTACGACTTAATAAAAAATCCCTAGAACGCAGCCAGTTGGCATCCCTTGTTTATACACGCCTAGCAGGACAGGACAAGCTACATATGTACATACATACATACATGATGATGGATTACACGGGAGAGGAGGAGGGAAAAACGGGTTTATGCTTATATGGTACATTAATTAGACAAGGCGGTAGCCGTGTCTGCTGTGCGGCTGGGGGCTAAGAATGAAGATGGACTTTGAAAACGTGGATGAAGTATGGTGATTGTTGGTTTGAAGAAGGGAGTTTTTGGAGGATGCGGAGGGGCTTTCTATGGTGTGAGCTGATGATGAGATCTTGGAAGGATGAGAGGGGTACATTATAGAGGCAAAGGGATAGATAAGTTGATTGTCTGTCTGGATGTGTAGATTTGAAAGGGATGTCACTTTGACTTTTTCAACATAGGAAATGACGGGTGAGATGAGCTTGTCAAGTTAATAAGAACTAACCAACTAGACATAAAGCACAAACGAAGCTACCATTCCCCGTTGGCCTATTAGCAAATCAGCCCTGAATCGGTCAAGTTCCGGGGAAGGGATACCCCATATTACTAGATAGTTGATAAATACCTACAATGTCTCGCCCAGAAACATAAACCTGCCAGTCGTAGCGCCACAGGAAACTCTCCCGCCATCCCGCACAATGAACGATATCACAACATGGTAGTTTCCGTGCAACAGAGTATGGCCAAGTCATGTATCCACACGGCTATTGAAATGTTTGTATCTACGACATATGTATATTCGTCGACCCGTCACGTCACTAGAAAGTACCCTGTACATGACTTCCGCAACCAAAGCCGCATTGTAGGATCATCACCGGGTAGTCATGTGCATAATCCCACACAAGGGTATTGAGATCTATCATGACGAACGACCGGTCGCTGCGACCCATCATAACAAGCTATCTATCCATTCATGCAAAAAAGCCAAATGAGTCCTCTATCTGCAGCCAGGCGGCGTCAAAAACATCCCGTAAGCCTCCATCCACAAAAAATGCATTAAACACCATCAAGGTCGTCCCATGTCTCACATCCCACCACCCCATAAAGCTTCTAGACGATAAAAAGTGGCGGTCAAGAAAGCTAGCTAGCTTCCACCAAGACCCTACCAAGCTTGAAAAACCCTAGTACCACCATGTCTTTGGTAGATTTGGTAGACGACTTGATATTGGGCATTTTCCTAACTTGGGTATTATGTAGAAAGTACATGACATGTATTCACACGTCAGCATCATGGCGAATCTATTTCTTAAAACGTCTATGATCTGGACCACAGACATCAATCTGACCGTCCGTCCGTCCGTCCGTTCACCATTCAACACGAGCCCTCCTCTAAAATGGCAGGTCCAACATAACCCCCGATAGGACCCTACCGCGCAAGGTACCAAATCACCAGTGAAGATGTCCAACCGACCAGACATAGTGCCCACGAATAAAAATAGCCTAGCTACACAAACTTAGCCACACCTGTCAGACTGCCAAAAAAGAAACTTACCTACATATGTTTCCCAAATTACCACGGATCAGTCAAATCCCGAAGCCTTGGAATTCTTGTCAGACCGCGTTAGGCTGATGAGATGACATTGAGGAAACCTCTGTGAAAGATGTTGTTATAACGTTACAGGTGGTGGTAGGACGTGGTAGTTTAGGTTGTCTGGCTTTGACTTTGCTGGGTATTAGTATTGGTGGTCAGTGAGTAAAGTATATCCAAGATTTGATAATCGTGCATCGGTTATAAAGACCCACGGGGTTGGGCTATGACCATTTCGTTTCGTGTTTGACTTGCCCTTTGCAATCTATATATTGTTTATATACAGCCAACCATCTGAACAGATTCATACACACCACCAACTCACAAAATGCAATCCTCAGCAACCCCCCGAAGCCCACGCAGCCCACTAACCTCCCCCATCCCCCACCACCGCTCCTTCTCCCGTCCCTTTCAATCCCCCCACCCCCGTC
>NETU01000026.1:0-18592 GCA_003032515.1 Huntiella decipiens | reverse complement strand
TGGAGAGCCGTCGTATTAACAGTTAGATCTAGTTAGGTAGACGTAAAATAGAACAACAACAAAAAAAAAAAAAAAGAAAAATCATGTGCGCTATTACTAGTATTTGGACACTGGGTCTAAGCTAATAGCGTCCACTGGATGGAAATGTATGTATATGTTTTTACATTGTCTTCTAGTTCTCATGATATATGTACGCAGTTTGATGTTCAAGTCGTTTAGAACGCCGTGGTATTTAAGGTAACACCAACCAGATTAATAACGATGTACCCTGTCATCACAAGTCGTTTCGAGCTGCCTGCGATGATTGTATACTAAACCCTAAATCCGCGCTCATACGCGAGCTTTATACTGGGACGCGTTAGGCGCTCCATCGGAAGAGAGTAACAACTGCCAAGCAGACGGCAGACACACATACGTCACAACGCTAAAAGCAGTGGAAACTAAATTGACCCACACAAGAGATATGAACGCAAGCTTCAAAGTTGTACCTTCTCAAATTATCGGAACTCAATTCGTGTGTGCAATTTTTGTGGTTGGTTCACTGATTGGCAAGGTTAACTAATCGGCAAACAACCCCTACGAGGTCATCGTCGAGAATCTATCAGTGCGCAGTTCTTCACTTCCTATCCCTCTTGCTGAGCAATTTGGTTCTCTGCTTCGACTTTTTGTTTTTCGTTAATACCCGTTTGATGTTGCTGAAAGTCAACACGTTAGTACCTATTGTCATTCTTTAGGGGTTTGCAACACTGTTGTGGTCACCTTGTACCAACAATTACGATTGAGACGACGCGACGACACTGTTACGAATACACCTCACATTCGATTGCGACCTTTGGGACTACACCCGTGACCCTTATTATTCGGGATACTATCAACAACCCCGGGCCCCCGGATTCCCTCTTGACTCCATTAGCTACTGTCTCAGAAGACCGACCATAGACCGGAAGGGCCGGAACCAATAGCCCACCATGTATATCAAGCAAATCATCATTCAGGGCTTCAAGAGGTATGTTGTTTGTTTAAGCTCTTCAGTATGGAAACACAAGTATCTCAAAAGCTTATACTAATAATACCCCGCGTTTAACAGTTACAAGGAGCAGATCGTCATCGAGCCCTTTTCTTCCGGAACCAATGTAATTGTCGGTCGCAATGGTGCTGGTAAGAGTAACTTCTTTGCTGCGATTCGGTTCGTCTTATCCGATGCGTATACGCAAATGAGCCGCGAAGAGCGCCAAGCTCTTCTCCACGAGGGTTCTGGTGCAGCTGTGATGTCCGCATACGTTGAGATTATTTTCGACAACTCTGACGACCGTTTTCCTACCGGCCACCACGAGGTCGTTCTACGAAGAACGATTGGTCTCAAAAAAGACGAATACTCAGTGGATCGCAAGGTTGTTACGAAGTCTGATGTTACCAACTTGCTAGAGGCTGCTGGTTTCTCGAGATCAAACCCATACTATATTGTACCGCAAGGCCGTGTGACGGCATTGACGAACATGAAAGAGTCTGATCGTCTGAATCTGCTTAAAGAAGTTGCGGGTACCCAAGTGTATGAGGCTCGTCGTACAGAATCTCTGAAGATTATGCACGACACAAACAACAAGAGAGAGAAGATTGACGAGACATTGAAGTACATCGACGAACGTCTTACAGAGCTCGAGGAGGAGAAGGAAGAGCTCCGTGGTTTCCAAGATAAGGACCGCGAGCGTCGTTGTCTCGAATATGCCTTCTTCCACAGCGAGCAGGTAGAGCTTCAGGATGCCTTGGACCAAATCGATCGTATCAGAGATCAGAGCAAAGGAAGTACCGACGAACTCAGAAAGACCTTTGTTGCTGGCGAGAAAGTGATTACGGAAATGGACACCGAGGCTCATAGACTTAACCGGGAGGTCGAGCTTCTCTCCCTCGACAAACGCCAATACGAAGAAGATCGCCGTGAACTCGCCAAGTCATTGGCAAAGGCCGAACTAGCCGCGAAGACTCTTTCTGATGGCCAGTCAGCCGAAAATGCTGCCCGTCAGGACAAGGAGAGACAACTTGCTCTCATCAAGAAGGAAATTGCCTCCAAGGAGATTGAATTGAGTTCCTTGATTCCCGAGTATGTTGCCAGAAAGGAGAAAGAAGAAGAGGTTCGCAAGAGTTTGGAAGCTGCGGAAAACTCAAGATCACGGCTTCTTACCAAGCAGTCTCGTAGCTCACAGTTCCGCAACAAGAGTGAGCGGGATGCATGGCTCAAGAGAGAAATCAAAGATCTCGAAAGCAACATTGCAAGGCAGTCAGCCCAGAGAGACGAAACTAGGGAAGAGATTGAACGTTTACAATCCGAGATTTCCGAAACCGAGGATGCGATTCTTAGTCTGCGTCAAACCCTCGCTACCTGGAATGAGGATAGACAAGAGAAATATGATCAAATGGTTGCTTCTAGAGACGCGGTTGAGAAACTTGAAGACGCTCGTCGACAATTGCGGAGGGAAGATGATAAGCTTGGTTCTATCGTCCAGGACGCCCGTGACCAACGGGAGAATGCCGAACGTGAGTTATCTCAATCTATGGATGGCGGCACTGCTCGTGGTATTGCCACTATCAACAGACTCAAGCTTGAAAAGAATATTCCCGGTGCGTATGGTACGCTTGCTGAGCTCCTGGAGGTATCTGATGCCTACAGACTCCCTGTTGAGCAAGTCGCTGGTGCCAGTTTGTTCCATTACGTGGTTGATTCTTCGGACACTGCCACCCAGCTCATGACGTATTTGCAGGAGCGCAAAGGTGGCCGTGTCACCTTTATGCCACTTGACAGACTTAAGCCCCGGCGTATTGAAATGCCTCGTACCAACGATGTTGTCCCGATTCTTAGCAAGATCAAGTACGACGTTAAGTACGAGAAGGCCTTCCAGCAAGTTTTTGGTCGTACAATTGTCTGCCCTAGTTTGAGCATTGCTGGTCAGTATGCCCGTAGCCATCACGTAGACGGTATCACCATGGACGGTGATACTACAAGTAAGCGTGGTGCTATGACTGGTGGTTATATTGACCCCCGTAAATCGCGACTGGAGACTGTCAAGGCGGTTAGCAAGTGGCGCAAGGAGTACGAGAGACTCTTGGCTCAATCTGAAGAATCTCGGAACAAGATGGAAGAAGTTAGTCAAAAGATTAATGAGGCCATGGGTGATCTGCGCAAAGCCGAACAGGTCCTCCTCCAGATGGACCGTGGCTTGGAGCCACTGAAGCATAACCTTGGTTCAACCACTCATCAGTTAGAACAGGACCGCATGCAGCTTGAAGATCTGAACAAGAGATGCGAGCGCATGGAACGCAATTTGCAAGAATTCGTCAATAACCTGGAGGGTCACAAACATGAATTGTCGTCTGACTTCAAGAAGGCCTTGTCATCAGAGGAAGAAGATGAGCTTGCCCACCTTGAGGAGAGCGTAGTCTTGATCCAACGTGACTGGAACGAAGTCAGCACACGCCGACGTGAACTCGAGACCCGCAAACAGGCTCTTGAGATCGACCTGCGCCATAAACTCCAGCCTAAGCTTGATCAGTTGATGTCGTTGGGTCTTGAGGGGTCTTCATCGAATGCTGGTAGTACCAACTCTCTTCAAGACGCCCAGCGCGAACTTAAGAAGCTACAGAAACAGGTTGCCCACAATGAAGGGGTTCTTCAATCTACTTTGCGTCAATTAGATGACCTCCAAGGAAAGATTGCCGAGCTTCAACAACAAAAGGGAGAGCGGGAGAAGGCCCAGCAGGACATTGCTACTCAATTGGAGAAGGTTCAAAAGAGAGCCGACAAGTCTTTGCATCGCAAGGCCATGCTTGTTCAGCAATTGTCTGATTGCGCGAAGAGTATCCGTGACCTTGGTGTACTTCCAGAAGAGGCTTTCGAGAAGTACGAATCAATGGATACCAAGAACATCACCAACCGTTTGAAGCGTGTTACTGAGGCTCTCAAGAAATACAAGCACGTCAACAAGAAGGCCTTTGAACAGTACAATGCCTTTACGCAACAACAAGAGGCTCTTACTCGCCGTCGTTCTGAACTCACGAAGTCGCAAGACTCGATTGAGGAGCTAGTCAACCATCTTGATCAGCGTAAGGATGAGGCCATTGAACGTACCTTCAAACAAGTGTCAAAGGAGTTTGCTACGATCTTTGAAAAGCTCGTTCCTGCTGGACATGGCCGCCTTGTCATCCAAAGACGTGCGGATAAGCGGAAGGAAGATGCGGAAGAATCAGACGCCGAGAATAGACAGGTGGAGAACTACACTGGTGTTGGTATCAGTGTGTCTTTCAACTCGAAGCAATTCGACGAACAACAACGCATTCAGCAGCTTTCGGGTGGTCAGAAGAGTAAGTCTCGGAAATTTCTAAATAACATGTTGCATGGTAACGCTAACAAATGGCCGTTTAGGTTTGTGTGCTCTTTGTCTTATCTTTGCTCTCCAGCAAACTGAATCCTCCCCTATGGTCATCTTTGATGAAGTTGACGCCAATCTTGATGCGCAATACCGTACTGCTGTGGCAACTCTTCTCCAGAACATCTCGGAGGAAGCTGGCACGCAGTTTATTTGCACCACTTTCAGACCTGAGATTGTCCACACGGCAGACAAGTGCTATGGTGTGACGTTCCGGAACAAGACAAGTGGAATTGATTGTGTCAGTACAGAGGAGGCGCTGAGCTTTGTTGAGGGACAAACTAAGGCGCAATAAAGCGGTTAATGGATGTATCAAGGTAAAATCATGAGTTTGGCTGTTATTTTTCTTTCTGAATTTTTGGGGAGTCTTGGTGTTGTAGTCTGGGATGTTTATTTGGATTTGGATTTGATTCCGATATGTCGTTAATATGTACTCATGTGTAGTGATTCTGAATGGTACTTTTGGTGGTAATGTATAATGTTTGCTTGTACGGGATCATGAGACGTCTACGATGATATGTTTGATTTAGTGTTACACGGTATACATAACCGTTACTTTTTGAATGTATAAAGAGTGTAAAGATGATCTAACACCAACATGGGCAAAGGGGTGCTCATTATCACATTCTTGTCAATCGTTATGGAGATCAATAAAAACAACTTCGAGGAGCTTTTGCCCACCGTCATTACTGACATTCACCGAGCCAACTTTGCCTCCATTGACTTTGAATTCTCAGGAATCTACAAGGCTAAAGACACATCAGTATCTGTAGATTCTGGTTTCAACGACTCTTTGTCAGACGACTCTACCACGTCCCCAACCTGTATCCCAGATGAACCTTTCAAAACTAAAGACCCGTACGCCGGACTACAAAAAAACTGGGCTAACATCCGGAACATGGCAAGCACATATTCACCCATACAAATGGGACTAACCTTACTATTCTGGACGGGAACATCCTATGAAAGTAAGGTTTACTCCTTCTTGATCTCGCCCATCCTATGGAGTTTCAAGGACCCAGGGGAACGGAGAGCTCGAATGGCTGATTTGGAGAGAAGATTGGTTTTAGGCGTCAGTTCCGTGGATATGTTGATGGGCTGTGGGTTCTCTTTAGATCGAGCTTTTCATGAGGGAGTTTGGTATTTGAGTAGAGAAGAACAGGTTTACTTGGAAGAAAGAGCTTATGCAACTGCAAAGAAGAAGTTGGGAATGGCGAGTAGTGAGGGCGTTGAGGGCAAATTGACAGAGACTGAGAAGTTGTGGCTTGCTGATTTAAAAGGGCCATTGGAAGTGTGGAAGAAGGAAGGAACTGTGAGTTTTTGGTATGGATTTACTAGAGTACTGTTGCTGATTACTGATAGACACAATCGTTCCGGTGTCAACTTCCTGGGGTTGGACCTGTGAGTTCCCGACATCGGAAACTTATATGTTCCCTGATTAAGCCCTCGAATACAATGGCAATCACAAAGTGTCGGGCTGATAATGCCATCGTTATCGAAAGGCGTACTGAGGAAAACGCCAAAAAGGTATGACATTCTTCTAGACAAGTCTTCTGTCATCGTCTAACAAGCTAGATACTTGATGATACCGTTGCCAAGCTGAAAAAAGTAATTCGGTCTACCATTGGTATGCCACCATTCTCTACTTTAGTCTATCCGATCTTCTAACATAACTAGGTCTCCGCCATGTTATCGAGGCTCTTTTCCGCAACGACGTAATCACAGTTACCGCACCGGAGTCCAGTCCTGACATGATCATTCCAAAGCATAACCCGAGACGCGGTCCTACTCCAATTATCGGACATAACATCATTTGGGACTTGACATACATGTATCGCTTTTTCATCGGCGAGCTACCGAAAGACTTCCGTGAATTCCACTATATAATGCACCGATTAGTCCCACGGCTTCTGGATACCAAGATGATGGCAAATTATACGACGACCGGTGGTGTTAGTCCAAATAGTGACTTGGCATCTTTATACATGAGGCTTACCAATGACACTGAGCCTCTTGTTAACACGATAGTACCTAATGAGCAATATGGGAAGGTTGATAACTTCCACGATGCTGCTTTTGACAGTAAGTCTCTATCTACGAATCCCACCCTAAGACTAAATCTAACTGGTTTTCAAGGCTTCATGACTGCAAAATTGGCAATCGCCTGCTACTGGAACTATAGTAAAAAGCCTCTTGTCAACTGGAAAGAGCCATCCTTAGCAGACATGAGAAACCACTTCCGCATGCAAGGTCGAGACCTAGAAATTAAATATTCCCGAAACCTCAAAGACGAAATCGACAATTCCTGTCCCCACGCAAAGCTGGGCATTAAATGTCCAGTTTGTCGGAGAAAACCAAAGTTATTGAATGGTTGTTTTGGTAACCTGGTGGTCAAGAAGGCTCCGAAGGTTCGGTCGGATAGTGATAAGGAAAACTGATAGTTAATACTTTTTTGAATTCGGAAATGCATCTAGGCCTATAATACAGTAGTTTGTTCGTCACCGGGTTATCTACCGGGATGAACCGACTTGTCACATCTCCATCTACTCCTACACGGCAGACTATGAAGTCTAGTAATCAAACAATTCTCTCTCTCTCTGACTCTCATTCTTAACATACACATTTACCGATCCGCCATCATGTTGCGTACACCCTTGAAGTACTCTGGCGAAAACACCTTCTCCAACTCCTCACGCGTCAACCACTTGAAGTCCTTGAGACCGTAGGGATTTTCGGTGAGATCCGCCTGGCCGGCCATGATACGGCCCTTGAGGAAAAAGGTCTTGGTGGTTGGGGTTACCGTGTGGGCAACGGGGATACGACCAATGATCCAAGTGTTCATGTTGACGCCGGCCGATGTGTCCATTGCTCTCTTAGCAGCCTATGATAGTGTGTTAGTTTATGGTCATTCCTGACGGACATGTGAGAATAGAAACTTACCTGGTGAAGACCCTCCTTCTCTGTCAGCTCTACATCTGGGAATCTCCACTTGCCATCCTTATCCTGCACAACCAGATACAATGTCCGGTCCATAGCACGATCTAATCTCTTAACATCCCCCGTCTTATCCGCCTCACTAACTCTATCCTGTGGTCTCTCCACCGGCACTCTTTCATGCTCAGGAATCTCCTCCGCATCCTCACTAACCCTCAACTCGGCATCCTTCAACAAAGTCTCCGTCAAAGTCTCCGGCGCACTCAACTTATCACCCACCAACAACTCATCATTCCACGACCCCGTCGTCTTTCCGTTATAGTAACCCACCTCGCGCGCCACGATTCCCTTGCGCTCACGCAACTTAATAGCCCAATCCAACTGCGCCGGCGTATCCGGCTTGAAGAAGAACCGGGACGAAAATGGAAGAGACAAACGCTCACTCAGACGTTTCTGGTAGAACCAAAACGAGCTTTCAAAGGGTGTTGGTGGCGCGGTGAGAAGGGGGGCCCGCGTTAGGATGATACCGGCGTGGATGGCATGGGTGGGGACGGGCACGGCGGGTTCCGGTGTCTCGGTGGTCGTGGGGGCGACAGTGGTGGCGGTAGCAGCGGCAGAGTAGGCACGGATGGCAATAGGGGAGATACGGGGGAGGGTAGAAGCTCCTATAAGGTCAATTGGTTAGTTTATATCCATAAACATGTCATCACAAGTCACCACTCACTACCCATCAACCCCACACTCCGGCATGGTATTCTCACAGCCATAATATGAATTCTCTGTAAATTTTCCTTCGGGACGGCCCAACAATGGTCAGAGGAAGAGACAGGGTTGTCGAAATCACTTTATAGTGGAGTTGTCAGTCTGCGCGACGGCCCGGATACTGTCGTCAGTGGAGTCCTCGACCGGCTGTATACAGTGATGTTGAACTTTTTCGCGATCCCGGATCTGGTTAGTCAGCAGCGGGGACCACAGTTGTGATGTCACAGAGAATTGTCCGTCAAGTCCATCAGTTCAATCCGTGTAACTAGCGTTTTCATAATCCATTTTTCCAACAAATTTCTTCGTTCAACGAAAGGGTTAGGGTATTAACAAACCAACCCCCAGTGCCCCACCCAGATACCCCACTTATCCAAGAACAAAAAGGCTTCGATGCGCCCGTTCTTCTTGAATTTCTTTCTTCTTTTCTCCTTCATCTTCTATATTATGGCACTCCTTATCATCAAAACTTCTACAACCATCTTTACAACCTCAAGTTGTTTTGACCGTTTATGAGGGCCTAGACAAATTAACGCAGTCTTTTTTCGCTAGCGGTACCTGTTTTAAACCTACTAGGTGCAGCTGGATGTGTACTGCTAACATCCCATCGTAAACAATGTAATTCTTATTACCATGTGGCTGAATCAGTTTACTGGCTCTAGAGGCACGGCGATGTATGCACTTCAAAGTTTGTCCATACGTTTTCATGTCGCTACTTTTTGAGGTCCAATTAACCCTAACCACGTCGATTCAAACCCGAATTTACGTGTAAGTATAAGTTTTGGTGGAAAAAACTATTGAACATCAACACCGTATGTGATTAGAATAACTATTCAAGACCTCAAAGATGATCTACAAAAGAAACAATGTATTAAAACAGAACAGCAAATGACCCAAGGCAAAAAACTCCATGCTGAAATCCCATCAGACTGTAACAACGCCCTGCTATGCAATAACTCCAGAAAAACCACACCAGAAACCCAAGAAAACCGTCATACAAACAAATCCATACAGCCCATGACTCTATAGAACCAACAAGCCGTAGGAAACTGCCCCAAATATATAGTAGATAATAACACATAACTCTATCATCGTGATGGGGGTCACGTGGAGTCAAATAAGGTTCCAAATTCTGTTGGTAGATGTCTAACCGTCAGTCGTGTTGCGCATCCAAGCTGGGATTCGAGTGCGACCTTGTTGAGGTGCAGGTGCCGCTCGAGATCCCATAGGCGAGGCAGAGCCCTGACGGGATTGTGACGGAAGGGACCGTGGCTGATTAGAGGATGAATGTCTTTCAGCAACCTGTCTTTCGCAAGGCCGTCTCTCGGAAGGCCGTCTCTCGGAAGTAGGTAGTCTCTCGGCAGGTCGACGAACAGGTGGCGAAATAGACCGTTGGGGTGGTGAAGAAGACCGAGGTCCAATCATGCTCGTCAGAGGAATGGTTCTACGTATCCCGCCAAATGGAGGACTACTGGCGCGTGAACCGGAGGGTGACGCTTGTGGAGATTCATGGCCGGAGTCAGACAAATCAGCCTTGGCGGTGTTCTCGGCGTGGCTACTCGGCGTAGGAGAATTAGATCGACCAAGGGTGGTCGTAGAGCGAGTGGTGGGGCCCGACCGAGAAGTTTCAACCTCACGAAGAAGAGAACTGATTAGAGACTCCCGATGAGAAGTAGGCAGAGTGGGAGAGGCAATGGGCGAGGCCATAGATGATTCGCCGGTTGAGATATGGGAAGGGCTTTGATCGGTACGCCGCTTCTTAAAGGAATAGGCGCGGGCAGGATCGACAAGAGCCCACGGATAAGAGTCAGGCGATTCATTCGAGAGACCTTGAACGTCATCAGTAGGGGCTGGCCGCTTGCGTTTCATTGGGCGTCGAAGTTGAGCCGATGTGATCTGGTTCTGCGGAGTTGGCGCTGTGAGCTGTGAAGGAGCAGAACGACCAAGACGACGACCGGAAGTAGAATTACCAGCGAGAGCAGCTCTGTGGGAAGCAGGCAAAGGTCTCACACCGTTATCAGTGAGAACTTGAGATAGAATATCCCATGCCTGGTCAGCCTCAGGATTTTCTGGCTGTACCGGAGCAACTTCAGAAGCAAGTGTACGCCGGGGTCTGGGCCGGACCCCAAAATTCTCGGAACTATTGAAACGGACACTATTTTGTGCTACAATCTGCCGAACAAAATCGGCATCCATGTTTGAAATATCCGGATTAGTGCGAAGCCAGATTGCAAGTCTACGGCGGATCCGGAGCTCGTCAATACCAGGCGGTCCATCTGGGAAACAATCATGAGCCCAACCGTCGGGCAACTGAGATATCATGGTGTGTATATCGATCTCGGCACGGCGGTCACGAACAAACCGTGTTGTTGGTAGATCAGAAAACTCGCCAGGGATCCATGATAGATTGTTGACAAACTGATTATTCAATAATGAAAGCCGGATGGAGTACGGGTTGCTGACGTGACCAAAGAGAGATACTAGCATAGCTCTAGTGCGCGTAGGGCGATCACCTAGTTGAGAGAGAATCTCAGAGGGAGATTGCTTGCACGGATCGATAACCATGTGTAGCCAGTTCGCCATGGCGATACGGCGAGGTCTCCAAAGCTGGTCATAGTATTCTGAATCTGACATGGATGGTCTCTCAAGATGGCGGCACCCGTGACAAAGCCAAGAGTAATCCAGAGGAACCCTCGAAAGTCCTGCACATTGAGCATGAACAGGCATATCACACATGTCACAAAGCATGAGGAGATGTTCATTGCCGAGATTGGTGCAGAAGTTGCATGGCGCAATCATGGCACGGTTGTCCTGATCCCAGAGATCGCGGTGTAACTGGATAACTTCTATAGATTCGTTGTCGGGGTCACTGTCTTGCGACACATGAACGCTCGCGGTGAGCGGATGGACGGACTCGAGCCGGATCTTTGCGCGTTCGGGAGTAGCGGTCGTGACTTCAAGCGTTGCCGGCGTGGCGCGGCAATAAGGACAAGTAACTTGCTTCTGAAGCCATAATTTGACACAGAAGTAGTGGTATTCATGATGGCATGAATCAAGCTTTCCGAGATACTTGCTGCTGGGCTCTTCGTCGTCCGTGTTATCGATTTGTTTCGGGAGGTCCGTCGTGGGAGTAGCTGAGACTGGCGAACTGGGCTCTGAATAGGTTCCTTTGTGATCGGAATGGACAGACGTGCGATCTGTAGTAGGCGGGTCAAACAGTTGCTCTAGGCATATTATACAATGATTATCGTTGGTTTCCGCCATTTTTTTGTGTTTTTGTGTTTTTTTTGGACGGAACTGGGCGATGGATGGTTGGAGCACCAATAGAGGAGTGAAGCGATGTCCGAAAAGAAATCAAAGATATAAAGGAAGAAAGGAGCCTCACAAGAATCCAAAACGAAATTTGGCACCGAATGAAACTGGTGTTAACAATGGACTTTTTTTGCAATAGAATAAACAGTTGGTCATGATGGGTATGTTCAATAAAGAACAAGCACTTGGTCCAGAATGAGGGACCGCGCTAGGTTTAAATCAACAGTCAACTTGCAGCTGCCCATTTAGCCAACCTGTATCCGCCGGCCCGTCTGCTCCAACTAGTACGAAGCTAGCACAAATATTGTGCCGAAGTACATACCAAATCGGGCGATTTAGTGCATAGATAGGTTTAATTGATTGGGGTTCTGCTCTAGAGACCCTGCCTGACGTCAATCACAACGTTAGACCGCGTTGCTTAACTTAAAACAGTAACCCTAGGAGTTATATGGGCAACATGTTTGAATATGAGTAAAAGAATGTGGATTTATTTTACGGCTACTTGAAAAGTATGAATTAGCATTACAAGACTGCAAAAAAAAAATGGCTTTGATTAGTATCACTATTCAAAGCCACTTTTGAGCGATCAGAAATCGCGAGAATGCGTAATGACCAGAGGGTTGGTAGGAATAGAGGTTGCCATAGAATTTGTCATGAATAACGTTTAACACGTGACTCTCACAATTGCAGATGACATTTGCTGAGCCTCACAATGAATCAAGGAAACGAACACCTCGAGGATCCGCGAGCGCAATTGAGACATCCACTATACTATACATACTAGCGACGTGGTTATTCTATCTTAAAAGCCAAGCATGTACACGAGAAATAGCGTCATGCCATCTCGAGTTGTACACTCCTCCACTCCTTAGTCCTCAATATATCTTTGTGTAGTCAGAGTTGGTTTGGGACAGAGACAAATAGACTTAGACCGCAGTGCCATGAGCGGATGTGTCTCTGTATGTATACCAGTCTTATTATGTGATGAAAACATCACGTTACTGTAGGTATTCTAGAAATCTTGTTAAACCGTCAATGACAACGGCTCTGTTTTCATATAAAACAACTCATTCTAGTAGTTTACAGGCACCAAGAGAATATCACACCTGCATTGCAAGCCTATTGAGGTGATTAACAAACGCCATATTTCAAGTAATTCTGTCTCTAACAAGAGAAGTATAATTCGAAATCCAAAAATGAAAAACTCCATGAACACGCATTTTGCTGGCTGAGAATCTTGAGTCCCAATGAATTTTGACCTAAAGTCTACCCGTTACATTATGCCCGGATGACCGACGAGGCCTTCGTCGTGTGTATCATGTCTTTAAAAACAACCCGGCACCCGAATCCCAGAGAACGAAATCAGTTTTCAGTTTTTTTTATTCAGCGTAACATTTAGACCTCAGCGATCTCACGCAGACGACGGAGAGTCGAGCGCATGGTAGTGGCAGCAGGGGTACTAAAGCGGGGTTTGTTAGTTTAAACGGCATTATGAAGACAATGTTTGCAGGCGAGAGATGGACATGACATGGGGAAATTTGAAAGAACCGATGGACTTGGCTGGAGACACCAAAGTCCATGTGACCTTCCAATTCACCCAATAGTCTGGCTTTCCATCAATCGCCGGAAAGAGAAAATACGTACGCCAGAGTGTAGGCACCACCAGCAAGGGTCTTGTTGCAGGACTTGCAGTTCCAGATACCAACGGAGTGGCGCTTGACCGAGTCCTTACCGCAGAAGGCGCAAGTGTACTTGGCGTGTTGCGAGATCTCAGCCTTCTTGGCAACCTTACGGAGGGAGGAACCGTATCTGATATGGGGTTAGTATGTCGAATTAAGTTGAATGGTTGACGTTGTTGGTTTGACGATGAAGACGATTGCGTTGACGGCGAGTGGAACAAAATTTTCGGAGACAAGAATTGTAGATAGAAATTGTCGAAAAAAGTGATGCAGGTGCGTTTTTGTTGTGGTGATACCATCGAATTCACATTGAACATTCCTCCTCATATCATGTGCCGTCGTATCGTAATGAAATAATGCCGTAGATGGTAGTTGGTGCGTTGGTCGCCATAATCCGGTCTCGAAAATAGCCGTCGGCCCTCGTCGTTCATCGTCATCCGATTGTGGTCATTTGATTTTGGAGTGGGAGCGAATTCTTACCTGGTACCGTACTGTGAGTCTTGTTAGTATCTCGACATAAATGAATTTTGACAGAGTTCAGCCAGCAATAATGTCATAACGACGACATGAAGGCTTTCTCGAGGAGATCATGATAACATACCTTGCCGGTGACGCCGACCTTCTTGGTGCGCTTAGACATTTTGATGTGTGGTTTGGGTGGTGAGACTGACGGGTAGAGTGTCTTGAGATGCAAGGAAGAATTTCGCTCGATAGTGAAAATATCCAACACCCCAAAAGCGAGCAAGCCCACAGAATTTTTCCTATTGTGCGCACAACAAAAAAGAACTCACGTGACTCTGGGTACAAAAATGTGGGGCAGTTCCTGAGTAAGCAAGCCCGGACTCATAGATTACAATGACTACTTGTTCTGGTCAAATATCTGCGGAACAGTGGAGAAACCTAATTTCCATGGCTGATAATCGGTTGAATCCCAGCACCCCTGTTTGATCCAGGGGATTCCAGGGAGTTCATGGCGGGGCACGCGTGCAACGCGGCCATTGGCCAACTGCCCCTCAGAAGTCACTAACAAGGGGGAATTTTTGGGGCCCGCCATATGGTAGCCTTTCCTGGTGAAGCCACGGGAGCTCCTATTACCGATCAACTGGTTGACGACACCTCTTATCTGAATTCACGGTACTGATCTCAAAGTATCGCAATTTAATCATGTCTCTCAACATCCCAAATGCCCCCAATGCGGGCCTCTTCAAGCAGGGCTACAACAAGTACGTACCATTTACAACCATTTACAACCCCGCCTTGTCGATACTGCAGCCAATATCTGCTACCAAAGCTTTGGAGGGGTGATATCAAGATATCACGAAACCGGGCTTGCCTATGTGGTGTCTCAGCAATCTCACTATAAAGACAAGCCATTCTTTTGTAGTTAAACTAACCCGTTGTTTTTATCAAGCTACGACAACGAGGATGGCGCCGTCCACCGCAACATCGAAGCCTGCCGGGCGATCTCTTCTACCCTCCAGACCTCCCTGGGCCCCTACGGTCGCAACAAGATTGTCATCAACCACCTTCAGAAGATGATTCTCACCTCGGATGCTGCTACTATCCTGAGAGAGCTTGATGTTGTTCATCCTTGCGCTAAGCTCCTTGTCATGGCCTCCCAACAGCAGGAGGCTGAGATGGGTGATGGTACCAACCTGGTTATGATTCTTGCCGGCGAGCTCCTCAAGAAGGCCGAGGACCTTCTTCGCATGGGTCTCAAGACCGCCGACATTGTTGCCGGTTACGAGATGGCCCAGAACTTCGCTTTGGAGACTCTTGAGAAGCTTGCTGTCGACAGCGTTAAGGACCTCCAGTCGCAGGAGGAGCTTAGCAAGGCCATTCGCACCGTCGTTGCTTCTAAGCAGAACGGCAATGAGCACTTCCTGGGTGACCTTGTCGCCGAGGCTGTTCTCGCTGTTCTTCCCAAGAACCCAGCCAACTTCAACGTCGACAACATCAGAGTAGTCAAGATCATGGGTTCAGCTCTCGAGCAGAGTCGTGTCGTCAAGGGTATGGTTTTCCCTAAGGAGCCCAACGGTTCCGTCAAGAAGGCCAGCAAGGCCAAGGTTGCTGTCTACACTTGCGCTATCGACACCAGCCAGACTGAGACCAAGGGTACTGTTCTGCTGAAGAACGCCCAGGAGATGCTCGACTTCACCAAGGGCGAGGAGACTCAGCTTGAGGCCTCCATCAAGGAGCTCCACGACGCTGGCATCCGTGTTGTCATTGCTGGTTCTACTGTCGGTGATCTTGCCCTCCACTACATTAACCGCTACGGAATCCTTCTCATCAAGGTTCTGTCCAAGTTCGAGCTCCGTAGAATCTGCCGTGTTGCCGGTGCCACTCCCCTGGCCCGCTTCGGTGCTCCCATGCCAGATGAGATGGGTAACATTGATGTTGTTGAGACTATGGAGATTGGTGGTGACCGTGTTACCGTTTTCCGCCAGGAGAACGAGGCTACCAGAACAGCCACCATTGTGCTCAGAGGAGCTACCCAGAACCACCTTGACGATGTTGAGCGTGCCGTCGATGATGGTGTCAACGTTGTCAAGGCTATCACTCGCGATGCTCGTCTTGTTCCTGGTGCCGGTGCTACAGAGATCCAGCTTGTTGAGCGGATACAGGCGCTGGGTGACAAGACCCCTAACCTGCCACAGTATGCTATCAAGAAGTACGGTGAAGCCTTTGAGGTTGTCCCCCGCTCGCTGGCCGAGAGTGCTGGTCTGGACGCCACTGAGGTTCTGTCGTCGTTGTATGCCGCACACTACGACTCTGATAAGTGGGATACTGGTGTCGACATCGAGAACAACAACAAGAACGGCACTCTGAACGCCCGTGAGGAGGGTATTCTTGACTTGCTTGCCACTAAGCACTGGGCCATCAAGTTGGCGACTGAGGCGACGCGGACAGTGCTCTCTGTTGATCAGATCATTGTAGCGAAGCAAGCCGGTGGCCCTAAGCCCCCAGCTCAGAACCCCGTAAGTTTCCAGACTTTTAAACGATTATCACAAGAACATGGCTAACAAGATTAACTTTAGAACTGGGATGAGGACTAAGTCAAATAATTAGAAGGTGTCGACTTGGTGTAATGTGTAAATTGTCATATTGGGTTCTAGAAGGGATACAACGGAATTGGTGATGGTAGACAAGCGAACATAGGCAAACACTGGAAATACGTGAGTTAGAATTGTCACAAACATCAGTGTGCCGGGACCCCAGGGGTGGATCCAAGTGATATAGGTCTGTTGAGTTTGTCTATATTACGCACATTTTTAATGCATATATCCATTAGAGTTTTAATCGTCAAAATATTTTCCAGTTTATTTTTCCAATCATTCCGCATCGACTACAGTGGTGGCGAGTTCAAAGTTTTGAGCCGCAAGACGTGAAATGTAAGGTGTACCAAGGCAAGCCGGCGTGAACACACCGCCAGGAAGTTTAGTATCGACTTCGAGGAGCGTTCTAGCAGCTTCGGCAGACAATAGCCCGGTGACTATAGAGTTTAGTTAGCTGTATATTTCTTTGTGGAGATGGATGTGAGATAGTTATTGTTAGGCTTACGATAGTACATGGCGCCATGATACTCAACATGCGACTTCACCCACTTTCCATTCTCTGGAGACGGTATAGCTACACCATCATAGGAGATATGCTCTTTCTGTGCCGATTCAGGGTCAGCACCACTACCTGGCTGGGTGACTCGCGCAGCCGCAAATCTGCGCAAAGCAGGAACAGCCATAATAAGTGACAGCACAATACAGAAATAGTGAATCATGAAAGCTTGCACATAACCAGTTGCTTTATACAAAGCAGAGTAACGGAACTCAGATCCATACGAGAAGGGCTTGAGTGCAGGTATACTCTCCATGAGACCCCACGAGCGCTCAACAAGGGCAGCATCAGTACGGCCCGCAACAGCGGTTGTTGCGAGCCCCAGACCGGGGATATTGCGGATGCCGGTGAGGGAGGCTAGAAGGCCAGTAGCATAACGATGAATAGGAACACTAGGCCGGGGAACCGGTGAGTAAGCGAATGAGGCGAAAGCGGCCTTTACTTCGGATAGGCTGTAACTGTCCAGCAGAGAGAAGACAGTAGCGAGTGTTCCACCAGAGGGAGTCCCGCTGATTTTCATGATAGTGGTGACCTCCGCAGGCTGCGCAGAGAGTTCCGACTGAACAGCCTGAGCAAGCACAAAGGCAGAAAGATCTGCTGGAGCCGATTCAATACCGCATTGGGGTACCATGATAGCGCCAGACTTTTGCGCCAGTGGCTCATAGAGCTCGGCCATCTTCTTGATATGGACAAGTTCGCCGGACACATCAATGTAGTGCGTGCCCTGTTCAGCACAGTGGTGGAATACTGAAGCACCATATTTGTGGTATGGACCGGAACAGGAGATCATACAAAATGCTTTTGCGGCTAGAGCGCGGACAGAGGGGTTTTCGGGGTTCTTGGTGAGGGTTTCGATGATTTCGATGGAGGGAGGTGCCCGGTCAGGATACTTTTGGGCACTGAGGGCGAGGAGAGGCTCAAGTGAAGCCTGGGAACGACCGGCAATAGCCCACTTGAGAGATGGCGGGAAAGTGTTAGAGATGTATTTGAATGTCTCTTTTCCAGTGTAGCCTACGTCGTGTTAGTGCTTTGTATTCAGAGGCGCATTACTTCGGGTGTAATCTACCAGAGGCTCCCAAAAGAACTATGTCATATTGACGATCAGTGTTGCGGTAAGTCATAGTGAAGGATGATGACGTTATATGTATGTATAGAAGTTGGTACAGTATGATATCGGAAAAGCTTGCGTATCACTAGCTTTCATGTGTTTAACTATCTTGCGTTATTTCTGTGTTTGTTCGGTTTAATAACACAATGGTTCTAAAGAAGGAGTTACCCGACCTAGTCTATTTAATAAACTAAATGTTGTCTTGGCACTCGGTCTAGTTCTAACTGTTGAGTCCAGCTGTGTACAGATGTACCACATGTACACACACACATGGAAAACGTCCAGCCAAGCCATGTCTAGTCTCTCCACACTGGACCGGGAGTGCACTGACAACAGGCGGAACGACCCATCTTAGGATAGACGTCCGAAGTCAATGTCATGGCACCGATAGACCCCGTTCCACTACAGCACACAAGAATCACAACCGTAGAACCTTCCACGGCCCAGATTCCCATCCAAGACTCCAGTGAAAACCCGGCCATCCATGACGTAACACACACAAAGTTTACCAACCACAAATGAACCAAAGCAACACTAACACGATCAAACAGGAAAAAAAAAGATATAGTTAGCAACGCCTCGTTTCGATCGAGGGACCTCCGGGTTATGAGCCCGGCGCGCTTCCACTGCGCCACGTTGCTGGTTATTGAAATATCAGGGACATAATTGGGGTTATGCACGGTGTAGGTTCGTGATAGTTGAAGCGGCAAAACAACCTTCTTCCTTAATACCCTCGGAATGGTACCTTCGAGGTTGGCGATGCCATTTCC
>NETU01000025.1:0-17058 GCA_003032515.1 Huntiella decipiens | reverse complement strand
TCAGCGAGGCGAGTGACGATCATGTCAAGGCAAGGCCTCAATGGGTTGTAAACCTTAACATATACCACTCTAAAGGTTACACTAGTCTCCCAAAGAGGCAATACTAGTGGCACCTAAACTGTTTTCACGGTAATAGGGTGTGACATCGGGAAGTCAGGAACGCGCAGGGTGTAAGCCTTGTTCTTCATGGTGACGGTGACGGTGACGGGCATGATGCCAGCTTCTATCTCAGCGGGCCATTTTGGCGTAGCGTTGCCGGTGCCGAGAATTCTTTTTGCTGCCATATATTGAAAGGATTCGAGCGGTTTCACCAGACTTGGCCGGTAATGCGAAGGATTCCCTAGAAGGCTCTTACTCCCTTGCTCGCGCGATTGTGGACATGCTGGTGGAAGTTGAGGTGAGGGTCCAGAGTGAATCCGAGCCACTTGACGATGTCCTTGGGCGCGATTATCAGCCCTTCTACCTCTATAGATGTCCCAGTGGCCTTCTTCGACTTGGTAAAGTGCATAGGTTCTAGTTTCGAAGACTCAAACTCAATATTCGCTTCTTTGGCGGCTGTGATCAGGTGCTCGACATGTTTGTTGAGTGTCTTGCAGCTTTTCTCGATAGACCACGATGCCACAGCGATTGCGATGTCGTCGATGTAGGCCAGGATTAGAGTACGGGTTGACAGTTGGGATGGTACGCGGAGGGTGTGGGCGTAGATCAGGAACGGGATTGGCGATATGGGGCCGCCTTGAGGAACACCACTATTGATTACCGTCAGGTCACCTATCCGATTCTAGATCTTGAGTTGGAGATGGAGAGATCGGCGCTGGAGAAAGCTATTCCCCCATTTAATGCACGGCACAGCGAGGCCTATCCGGATGCAGCCGTTCAGCAAGGTCTCTCTGTTGACGTGGTCGAAGGCTCCTTTAATATCCAGGAAGGCGACACTGGTGACTAGGTTCTGTTTCTTCCACTCTGCGACTTTGTCGACGAAGAGCAGGCCGCTGTCTATGGCAGAGCGTTGGCGGCGACCACCGATCTGGCTAGGATCGAGCATGTAGTCTTCTGTGGCTGCCATGTAGCTGAGTCTGCGGGCAAGGATCTGCTCCATGACTCTCCCAAGGCAGTTGAGTAGCACAATTACTCGGTGTGCTTTGACGACGGTGTAGTCAGGCTTGTCTTTCTTGGGGATGATAACTCCGATTCCTTGACGCCATGACGTGGGATATTGGCCCGAATCGAAGGCTTTGCGGAATGCGGTTATCATGAGGTCAGGGTGAGCTTTGAGGGCGTTATACATGATGATTGGCGACATGCCATCGGGGCCGGCTGATTTGTTCGGAAGCATGGAGTTGATGGCATGCTTGATTTCCTCATCAGTGACTGGGTGCCATTGGAAGGCTGGAGCATACGTCTCGGGGATGGCTACTTACTTCTTTGTCGACGGAGTTGGCGTGGTCGTTCTCGCCGCCTAGCAGGGAGTAAAAGGCGTTGGACCTTTCCTCAAATGTGATCCTCTCACTGCCTTCATGGCTGATGATGGGGACGAAGTTGGGCTGCATGCCGCGGGTGTATTTGAGGGCTTTGGAGACTTGTGGACCTTGGGCGGTTTCCAGGAAGCTCTCAAAGTACTGTTTTTTGGCTTTCTTAATAGCCCGCTGCACGTTTGTTCTGGCTTGTTTGAAACGTGTACGGCCTCGGCGACGCCTCTTGAACTGAAGTTCGATACGGTTCGTTTCTTTTAGTTAGGCTGACAGGTCTTCGTTTCACCATGGCTTGCTGGGGGGTGATCCGTTGTATTTGGGGATGGCCTCTGTGCATAATTCTTTGAGGCAGTTGGTGAGGACCTCGGCTATGACGTCAAAATCATCGGAGTCCTTACATTTTTGGATGGCAGTGGGGGCTTTAGACTAGATGGTAGTACTAAACAGTTCCCAATTGGCTTTGCGGGTGTTGCAGGCGTGGCTGTTACTGGCAAACTTCCGGACTTTGGGCTAGCGTATGAAGGTGGCTTTGTGTTCTGATCCTCCAGGGCCCAGGTATGACCAGTCCCATTTTAGGTCACCATCGTCGATGGAGAAGGCGAGATCAATGACTGGCTTGCCCTTAAGTGAGGTGCGGAGGAAGGTGTTGCCCTGCTCTTGAATGACCTTGCGGTCGATGGGGATTTGAGCGCCCTGAGCTTGGATCCAATCTACCAATTCAGATGCACCCGCAGATGTCAGCTTGCCAGGAAGGGGCCACCAGGGGTGGTGGAGGTTAAAGTCACACAGTACAATTGTGCGATGGTTACCTCTACTGATCCGATGCGGCTTTGTTCGGTTGTTGAGTGGTTGGTCGAGGAGTTTAGTCCTGTCTATGGTTGTCTAGGCGAACTCTGCTGGGAGGTTACAGTCTTCTCTGATTTTCTTGGTAGGGCCATTGTATACACTGATCAGTTGGATGTCGCCTTCGTAGGGGCCAAATACGTCGAAGTCTGCACTCCAGGTGATAGATTTGTGGATCTAGGTTACCACCCGCGGGGGTTGTAACAACTTGGTTGAAGGTGGATATGGGGTCACTGTGACATAGTCCTTGTGGCTGTGGAATATCCAGTTGCTGTCCGGTGACTTGTGGGTTTGGGGGTTCTTTGTTAGGGTTTACAACTCAATGAGGCCTTGCCTTGACATGGTCGTCACTCGCCTCGCTGAGATATTTGTCATCACCATGAGATGTTAAATAATGATCAGCGATTACAAGATGATCAATGGTCACCCGGTGATCGATAGTCCACCGGGTGGTTGGGAGTCACAAGGCGGTCAACAGTGAGCACCACACATAAAAGGTGCCGTCAGCTAGACCCAGCCATTGAGTGCATTCTGTTCCCTTATCGAACTTCTTGTTTCTTGTCTATACTGTCCGATTTTGTGAGACTGCACTGACCCTTACATTCTGCAGACAGATGATTAAAACTTCATGTTCTCCGGCGTCTGTGAACACTCGGTCTAAAACGGTGGAGGTTTTTAGCTGGTTATGTTGAATGATGGTGACTTGGTCGAATCTATACACTTATATATTGGGTGCTGATAGGCGGCCGACACATCTGGTGGTCGACACTTTAATGCACATTATTCATAAGTGGACAAAATCCGTGCGCGTTAATCACACCGAGTAAAAGATTTATCCATGTATGCATAAAGCTTGAGGGTTGACACCAGCTGATGGTACTGTGTAAGTGCAACTGTACATAGGTATAAGTCGCCTCACTTGCAAGTTACAGGTGGTGACATTGGTGCCTGACGAACTGTTAGGGCTTGCAACCCTTGGGCTTTGCCTAGTACCTGGTATAAAGCATTTAACGTCTCATTGTGACAAGCCCTTGACACGAACGGGTGAAGATGAGAGATCTATGTTGTGTATC
This sequence comes from Huntiella decipiens, assembly GCA_003032515.1. NCBI lineage: Eukaryota > Fungi > Ascomycota > Sordariomycetes > Microascales > Ceratocystidaceae > Huntiella > Huntiella decipiens. The sequence goes on along the minus strand of NETU01000025.1, from coordinate 13,670 downwards.
GGTCGGTAACACAGAGAGCAAGCCATCACCCATCACACGTTTGTGTGATACTCAAGATCAAGAGACGTTGCCGTCGTTGAGTTCAGTACAGCTCACGTTGGTACATGTCTCTTTCCATTGATGTTATCGTGTCCCGGATCAAACATCTTGAGGTCCACAATCTGCTTGTGTGAGCCTTGCGAGCTCAGGTCCAGATGGATCAATCTGACACGACAGCCCACAGGTCCCTCGGGTCGTACTTAGTTCATGGTCATGGTAGCCTTTTAGACCCGTTTAACTGCACTCAGACCATGCTAGCAGATAAGATACGTAAATTCCCGAAGGTTACTGCGGATAGAGAGACCGAGGTTAGAGTTTGCAACCCTTTAGGTTTTGCCTAGTATCTGGTATAAATCCCAGACAGCCCCCACTCTGCAGAGTTTTCGTTCTTTCCCCTTTTTTCTTTAACAAAGTCTCTGCTTCTTGCATTTAACGTCTCATTTGTGACAAGCCCTTAACAGCCTGTTGCCGGGCAGACTACTCAACTAGAGCATTTTTGGGACGTCTCAATATAGAACTTGGCCATAGAGCTGCTGATAAGCTAGTCCAGCAGGATTGTATTCATCAGGCCAGTCTAGTTACATCGTCAAACCCGACACCAAGACCATTGGGTATGTGTGAACACAACTTCTGGACCCCATGGGGACTTCCTTGCTGTCATGATATGGCAGAATACTTCCAGGAACCAAGGGCCTGTCTAAAGCGAGAGATGGTACACTCCCGTTGGGGGCTGATAACACCTGCAGTAAGTACATAAATGGATACAGGCATTCTCAGCCCCTAAGAATGATGTGCAGTTGACTAACGTGATACTAAGAATGCCACAAACCCGTTGCTCAATGTGGGAGACCCCCTCCCTATAGATTCTCACCGTGGTCGTCCTCGTTTAGTTACCAATAACTCCAGCGTACCGAGTAATGTGCGCTACGTGCCCCCAAGCTTGCGTCGCTTGCCGTCAAGCTGGGAGTACGACGAAGCACGGAACGTGATCCAACGCTACTCGGACAACGCAAGTACAGTGCAAAGGCACCCCACTCGTAACAGAGCGGACGTGGCTCCGGCCTCGCAGTGGATATACGAAGAAGTGATGCAAACGCAGTTGAGACAGGAGGATTCAGAGCTTTTCTTCCCAGACGATGCGACTGACATCCTGTGGTATGTCGAGGGTCTTGCTTAGATCGTTTCGGTTGATATAGATTTAGTTTGAGACAATGTCATTCTTATTCATCGCAATGTCATTCTATTCCATCAGCTGATTACCCTGAAATCGTGTTCTCTGAAAACCGAATAGTCGTTGAATTTCATGGGATTTGTTGTTGCGTGCCGTTTCAATGGTGAACGCAAAACGTTCAGACCCCGCGCTGGTTTTGATACGTTTGTTAACTTGTTATTAACTCGGCCTAGTCGACGATAGGGTTAATGCGCAACTACATAACAGGATAATGTTCCGAAGGATTGTCGTGCCATTCGCACGCACTATATACATTGATAGAGCAGATTTATGAAATGTCGACCACCAGAAGTGTCAGCCGCCTATCAACACCCTATATATTTGGCGGTTTCGATGACTTGGGCGGCGTAGAAGACGTTCCTCTTACAATAGAGCTTCTCGGCGTCGGCAGCGATGACAGCGAAAACGATGGAGGCATATTTGTTTCCTGGGGCAGGCCGCTTCAAGAAACGGCAATTCCCTCGGGTCTCGATACCGTTTGATGCGGTGAATTCTACATGGAAATTCTCTGCTCCCTCTAAGGGGTCGCCGGGCACGATTAGGCGGGACCACTTTTCCCGGAGGCTGACTGATACAGTGATCTATAAGGAAGCGGCAAAAGATAGGAAGTAATGTAAAATATTACAGGGAAGGAAAGCTATATAATTATGGCGCGGAGCACGCCAAACCACAGACCATCCTAAAGGTTACACCAGGTTCCCAAAGAGGAAGTACTGGTGGCATCTAACCGTATTCATGGTAACACTAACTTGGTGCCAACCAAGTGGCCGAAGGGTAAGGAGCCAGAATTTCTGTGACTCCCAGAGCTCGTTGCGGGTTTTCTGGCTGGTGCATGTGATATTCAGCTTGCCCTTTGAGGTGAGACGGAAACCGATCGCGCGCATACCCCCGTCCTGTTTGATTTTGTCGCGGATGGTGCGGGCGGAGCTGAAATCGCCTTTGTTTCCGGCCGACTCGATGATGAGTTCGCACGCACGTGGATCGGCGGAAGCGGGTTTCGCCTTGTAAGTGATGAGTTGCAAGCCGCCGTCGGTGGCTGGGGTCGTGGCCGCAAGGGTAGCGCTATATGGGGAGCGAGCCATGACGAGGCAGGTTTTGGCAGCTCCAGCGGTGGTGGATTTGGGCTTGGTCGCTGTGGAGGGGGTGATGGTGGTGGTCTTGGTAGCGGTAGACTTAGCGGTGCCAGACTTTGCGGTGCTGGGCTTAGCGGATTGTGTCTTGGCCTTGGTGACTACAGTCGTCGTGGGCGTTTGAACAGCGGCGGCACGGGCGGTGGGGCTCTTGATGTGTTACCGTGAAAACAGTTTAGGTGCCACCAGTATTGCCTCTTTGGGATACTGGTGTAACCTCTAGGATGGTCTATGGTTTGGCGTGCTCCGCGCCATAATTAGATAGCTTTCCTTGTCAGGGGCTTGTCACAGTGGGACGTTAAATGCTAGAAACAGAGACTTTGTTAAAGAGAAAACTATCAGGAACGAAAACTCTGCAGAGCGGGGGCTGCCTGGGCTTTATACCAGGTACTAGGCGAAGCCTAAGGGTTGCAAACCCTAACATTCCTTTCCTGTAATATTTCACGTTACTTCCTATCTTTTGCCGCTCCCTTAGAGATCACTGTGTGAGGATGTCTCTCACTGGGCCCCCAAGAACCTGGGCCCGATCCTCTAATTTTGCAATCCTTCGACAGTGGGCTTAGTAGTAAAATGTTGTCTATCTTCGTCGGTCGTCAGGGATCACAATGGGACGCTTTTATTCAGAATTGCTGTGAAGCTTCACTGGTGAAAAGAAACAAAATATGTCTAGCTTCGCCGGTCATCAGGGACCACAATGGGGCGCTTTTATTCAGCATTGCTGTGTGGCTTCACTGGTAAAAATGCTGTCTAACTTCTGTCGAAGGATTGCAAAATGAGAGGATGGGGCCTAGAGAGTGTGTTTTCCTCCCACTGCGGGGATGGTGTATCCAACGCAGGTGGCCATTGTGACCATGGCGGCCCAGAAGTCGTCCTCCCTGGCGAGCTTGATCATGTCGTTTAGAACTACGTCGATGAGCTAAGAGTTGGTAATTTCCTGCTGGGTGGTGGGCGGGCAACTCTCGCGAGTCTGTGTGTTCAACGGCGCTGCTTGGCAGCTTCTCCCGCGGGCTTGCGAGGGCGAGGAGGGCTGGATAGTTTCTTCCCTGGTGGGTTCCTCCGGAAGCACGACGTCTCCGACGGGAAGGGGTGGGAGGGACTTGGCCTCGATGGTGACGGGGGCCATGCATTCTTCGTTGAGAGGGGTAGGGTGGGCTCTACGACGATGGGGGCTACCTCAGCAGTGGGGGTGGGCTCCGTGGCGTAGTGTTGGAAGATTGCCGAACACCTGATCTGACTACTCTTCTGCAAAGGCATGTTTTCGTCATCATCCTCCGGTAGCGAGGCGCGTTCGGGGGAAGAGGCGCGATCTAGGGGGGCTGCGTTGCCGTCACCGCGGTGAGCAGGACGCGCGCTGTAGCCACTAGGGAGCGCCTCACTGCCACTACTTTCGAATGCAGTGGGAGTGACCTTCGGCTTCACGAGCGGCATGGATCGGTGAACTATTCTGGCGATGTAGACGGTCTTGTGGACGCGTTGGGTGGAAGTCTACAAAATACTCGACGCTGATTGGTCAGAGCACGGGTGCAGAAACAATAAAGGATTAAGTCTTTTTCGTGCAATTACAGATACGGAACATCCATCGAATGGCACGGAATGAGGATGACTCTTTTCGAAAGTTGGTCGGCGATGGCCGGGACATGGCGAAAGCTCCAACCATCTCGTTTGCTCAGTGGCAGCACATCGATCAACTCAAATGGGATGTTTTGCCAAAAGCGGCCCGGGGTAAGTAGCGGCTTTAGCAAGCCTTGCTGTGGTAGGTAATGGTGTAATTGTGATCGAACGATAAAACAGACGTACGTTTGTCAGATAACTTTGGATCACGGAAGGGCGACGTTAGGAGACGAGTAGGTCGAAGAACATCTGAGGATGCAAGTGCATAACAGGCAACACATGAAATTTACCACACAATGTCAGGGTTTACAACCTAATTAGGCTTTGCCTTTGACACTATCGTCACTTGTCACGCTGGAACATTTATCATCATTTGTCAGATACTTTTTTATCTCTATCATTAAAGAAATCACAGAATGATACAAGATGATCAGTCGGTCACAAGGCGGTCAATGGTGAGCACCACACATAAAAGGTGCCATCAGCTCGACCCGGCTGTTGAGTGTATTCTGTTTCCTTATCGAACTTTCTGTTACTCGTCTATACTACCCGATTTTGTGTGACTGCACTGACCCTGACACTCACCGTTAACGGTGCCGACTTACAGCTGCTCAGCTACCTCTTCCGGGACCATGCGAGCCTGACTTTCACTTCGCGGTCGCGCCCCCGCATCGAACCCCCCCTACCTTTTCGGGTGACCGTTCCGTCGACTTTCCAACTTATTATCAATAGCTGGAGAGCAAATGGTCAGTCGATAAAGAATTTCCCGGCGCAGAAGCCGAATTTATCGCGGTGGTCCTTAACCGGTGACAGGTCACGCCGCTCGTTTCGTGACGGCAAAGGTCCAGAAGCTTCGGGCCAACAATACCCTGACAGTTGAGACTTTCATGGTGACGATGAAGACGAAGTTCGAAGACCCGATCGCGGTAAACCGGGCCATCAATGTCAGGATCAGTTAAGTCACACTAAAATCGGGCAGTAAAGACAGGTAACAGAGAGTTCGATAAAGAGATAGAATCAACTCAATAGCTAGCCCGAGCTGATAGCACCTTTTATGTGCGGTGCTCACTGTTAACCGCCTTGTGACCGCTGATTACTTGGTAACATGTGACAAATTATGGCAAATGTTTTCAGCGCTACAAGTGACGATTATGTCAAGGCAAGGCCTAGTTTGGCTGTAAACCGCAACAATCAACCATCTGCAGACCTTGCATCAAGGGTCTGCAAACATTGAGACCCACATTCGGAAGTTTGATGAACTACTCTGACGCCCAGAAGCTTAGTTGGTTACAGTTTTCTTTGAACGATAAATTTTCTACCGCTTTGCTTATGCATGCTGCTGTCTTGCCCCAGACCTACCCTGAATACCGTGCGCGCATCATTGATGTCGCACGCCATTGAGAACATGACCCTCCGATGTCAGCTACGTTCCTCGGGTAACTCTTCATCATCCCTGCCTCACCGCCAAGAGTCAGCTCCGGTTGCCCAGACTGATCGTATGGACTGGACAAAGACTCACGCGGTCTGCGACTCCTCTAGCAAATGTGTCCATGCTGCACGTGTTTCCGCCGAAGAACTCCGCAACCGTCGTGTCAAGGGCCTTTGCATCCGCTGCGGCGCCATCGGTCACCACCAACGTGACTGTCCGTATCTTCCCCCCTCGTCCTGAGAACGTCAAGGTTCACAAGGATTCCGCTGGGCTCAACCCCCCCCCGTGTTGGTCGTCAGCGAGGCCGCTGCTACTGGGAACGACCTTTTGGATCTAAGCGTTGATGACTCGGAAAACTAGTTACCTCTGTTGGCGACTGTCAACAGAGGTCAGATCCGGGAGTTGAGAAGAATTCGTTGGAAGTTGGTGGGTCACTGGCTATTGTCGTTGTTATAAACGCAGGTTCTCCCGTATGAGCTTTAGCTGACTCTGGTTGTGCCACCAGCCGCTTAATTTCAGATGATTCTTACAATTCTTCTCCGTTGCCCCGTACTGCGCTATCTTCCCCCATCAAAAATCCAGAGTACACAAGAACTAACATACTATCATACACGCCAAATACAAGGCACCAATACGGACATCGCATGGCCATATAGGTGAAGGTACAAAGTATGAGAGAAATAGGTGACCGACGATTGATAAATCAACCTACGCCAGGACGGCAAGAAAACTCCTCTCAAAGAGGAAACGAAAACTATCTAGTGATGGAATAGAGAAATCTGTTAGATTTTTGTTGAACTTGTGTTGTATTTTTCAAGTACATCTATAGTTGAGGGAATATCCACCTTTGCATATATTGATTTAATTTCCTATTTATCCGCGTGCTTGATTGCTACTTGGAACCACTTTCTCGCGTCCATCTCCCTTTCCACTTTCGTCTCCTTTTCTGCTTCCGTCCGACTTGACTGGTACCTCCCATTGAACTCCCTTTTCAACAAAACCTTTGTTTGGCGTAGGATCAACAATATTCAATGTACGGATGCGGGACCTTCTGACAACTCTGAAACTAACATATCAACGCAAGCAAATCTCCCTACTTCGTAGATAGAATTTGAGAACATTGTTTCTGACAGTATAGACAATTTATCTATCTTTATCCTACCCTTTCCTGCCCTTTCTCACCCGCCTTCATGTTTCTTGCGGGTCATGACCGCGGGTTTTGCGCTTTCACTGGCTCTATTCCCAAGTATCTTTTGCTTCTTCAAGCCTTTACGAGCCGCTTTTCCTGGGCCTCTGCATCCCAGTCGTGTGAGCACTGCCTCTGTCGACTCTACCCACAGTTTCAGAAACGCAATCGATCCGCTCAAAGTCAAGGAATATCTAAAAATCCAAATGTATAACACGCAGAAATGCAACATAAGACGCAAGACCTAACTTTAGTATGATTCGAGAGCCCAAGCCATGACGCACAAATAGAACATACACAAACACAAACTAAAAGAGTGAACTAACAGAACACACATTTAAATCTATCTTCCTCCGTACAGTTCCTTCCCAGTCTCCCTTACCTTTATATTTCTTACAGCTTATGAGCCCCAGCTTCGCGTTCCGCTAGCCCCATTCTCAAGAATCTTCTACTACATCAAGCCTTCTCAAGTTCTTTCAAGCCTTCCCAAGTCGCTCCAAGCGGCTCCTCGTGTATCTCTGTATCCTAGTCGTACGAACACTACCTTTATTAACTCCATCTACAGTCTTAGAAACGCAATGGATATCCTGAAAGTCACTACCATTCCCCAGTGGTAGAGTGTTGACCAGTACATTGGGTGGGTTGGTGGCATGACCAATGAATGCCTTTGAAGGTGCACTGTTGGTCGATTATCTGACCGACCCCGACAAACATGTTTCCACTCCGGAGGCCAAGAAGGTCCTGTCCTACCTCAAGGACCATGTTGGCTCCCACGGGTTCAACTCTGTGAGCAGCTTGGACTCTCTATTTAAGTCGCGGAAATACCTTGAAGAGCCTACAACCCTTCGAAACTCACCACCAAAATCTCGGAGACGCATAACCTACTAAACTACACTTTGGAAAGTTGTGGTCCCGTTGAAGAATACGACCACGATCTCAAGAGATTCCGTCGTCTTTCTCGCAAGAGAAAAGCACACGTAACCAAAATATTTATATTTATTTGGACCTTCACCAACTTAACTCAGGAGTTTGGACCTTTTGCTGTGAACTGGATGCAACCAATGAGGGGCAAGCAAGAATTAGACCCCGCTCTTCTGGACATGTTATTCAAGGATCTCCTCGACGATTCGAGAAGACCCCGTCTCAAGAAGAATGCGCCCAAGAGTAAAAATGTTCGTCGCACCAAGTCGAACTACAAGGGCAAAAAGCCCTTCAACGCTAGCAAGGGCAAAATGTGCCGCCACTGGCAAAGGAGCAACCATGCGGACAAGTGCTATTTCCTGCACCCAGACTCCGCGTCCAAAGGTTGGAAGCGAGCAATTATGACCAAAGCGCCCCGGGACGCCAGGTTCAAGGATGAGAGCAAGCCAAGCAGCTCCAACGCGAGAGTAGATCCACTACACCGGACAACCACGACGCTTTAATGGCGCGTGAATACCCTGTGGTCCGGAAGACAATGACCAGTTATTTGAGATCAATTCTTCACGGGATTTAAGACAGAAAACTAATTCATTTCCAACAGCATTAAATCACTAGTTCATCCTGGACAGTGTAGCACCAAGACACATCTTTCGTGAGAGATCTGTCTACTACACACTAGCGCCTACTTCGTCGAAAATCACATGGGGAGATGCCGATAGTCAACCTGCTTCGGGTTTGGGGACTGTTAGTGTTTGTTTTTTTAGACACTAAAATACCACTTGCATTGTGGAACTGTCTATTTGTGCCTGAAATTAGAATAAATATTATTAGCCTGTCATGTCTCTAAAACAAAAACTGCATAACTGGTGGAAGCAGGTTTCAACTTCTAGATACACCTACATCAAGTCCAACCACTTCCGGATTTTGCAAAAAAAGGACTTTACTATCTGTCTGCTAAGGCTATATTACATTCCCAAGTACTCATGTCCAAAGAACTCCCTCAATTTGACCAACGGACCTTGAACATTCGGCAGCAAAGGCTTGGCCATCCAAACAAAAACATTTCATCGAAACTTGGAGCCAACACCAAAGGTTTTAACTCAATCAAGAACACTAATATTCCGTCGAGAAGCCACTTGGACTACCAAGTATGTTTTGAGGCCAAACTCCTTAACAAAGGGTACCATGAAGTAAGCAATATCCCACTTCAAGACCTTGAAAAAGTCTCAAGTGACATAATTGGACTAATCACCCCTCCAATCAATAATGGGTTTAAATATATTCTTACTTTCCTAGGCAAAGGGACAAGATATCTTGACACTTTTCTGTTGAAGTATAAGTCGGAAACATTCTCCTTCTACACACAGCTCAAGTCGCTGGTTGAAGCCCAGTCAGCAAGGGAGAGCAAATGCCTTACGACAGACAACGGTACAGAGTACACAAGCAATGTCTTCGAACAATTTCTTCAAGACAGTGGCATCGTTCACCAGAGAAGCCCAGCGTATACACCAAAATCAAATGGATTTGATGAACGGATAAATCTTACCATCTCCAACAAAATCAGAAGACTACTCGACAATGCAAATCTTCCAAACGAGTTCTGGGCAGATGCAGCTCTGTACTCTGCCACTCGCTAGAACATGACGGCGCACTCCCGTGATATCTTCACCAATCCTCATCAATATAGACATGGACAACCTCCAGATATCTCGTAGTTGTTCATTTGCGGTTCCCTATGCTACTTCAAAAACACGGGTTCCAAAGTCACCAAGCTAGACAAGAGAGGAATTAAGGCTATAGCTGTTGGCTGTAACAAGAATATTTACCAGGTGTACTGCCTCAAACCACAGAACCATTACTTTACGAGGGATATTCGCATTCTCGGAGGCAACTATGACACCAATGTCCAGAAGAAGTCTACCATCGTGGATGTTCCAAAGTCCTTCTTCCAAGCTACTCTCGATGAGGTCATATCACAATCAGCCAGAGAACCTGAAACTCCAACTCAATTGGAACACCCAGCTGAAGATTCAATGGCCTTAGACAAACTTGACGCTATTCCAAGTACTGTCGTCCAACCAAAGAGATGTACTGCTGACAAAGTCTGACAAGACTTCCGAGATATTAACGAAATTGATGAGCTTGCATTCTTTACCAGGCTTGGAAGTATCAATGAACCGCAAACCTATACACAATCACAATTTTCACCGGACAGAGAAGAGTAGAAGAGAGCAATTGGAAACAAAGTATTGAGTTTCACAGAACAAGACACCTACACTCCTGTGGAGAGGAACAACCACCTCGAAAAGAATGTCATTACGGGCAAATGGGCTTACAAGATCAAGCGAAACTCTGATAATTCATTTGCAAAATACAAAGCCAGATGGGTAGTCAAGGGATTCAAAGTCTTGGTAGCGATTCTACTGAAACATTTTCCACCCGTGCAGAGCCGCGAACTATAAAATTACCTTTGTCCTCGCAACGCACTACATACGGATGGCCATTTTTTCAATATGATGTCAAGAGAGCCTTCGTCCACGCCAAGATTCATACTGAAATATTCATTGAGCTACTAGATGGCCACTATCCTGAGTCCAAAAATGGGAAATTGAAGGGTTCAAACAATCGCCAAGACTGTGGTACCAATTTCTATCCAGGGTTGTAACGGCGTGCTAGTTCAAGTGTTTGCCAAGTGATGGAGGTATATTCATCACACTCCAACCGCTGACAATTCTAGTCTGCCACGTAGATGACATCATCATCACCGGCGAAGATGACACATTCATGCAACACCTAGTCAAGAAACTATAGTCTAAAATCCAAACCCAATCCCTTGGCGAAATCAATACATTCCTGGGAATCCAGATAACCAGAAACATAGAAACACAAGTTCTCAAACTCCACCAACAGCATTATACTATGAAGCTCCTGGGGAAGTTTGGGAAATAACCTCACAAACCGTCAAAAGCTCTGAGGGAGGCCGGACCCAAGCTGAGAGAAAATGCGGACAAATCGTAACCACACACAGTACAACAGTACCAGAAGAAGGTTGACTCACTTCTGATATCTCAGCATCACAACAAGACGACGTCCTATCTGTCCCATCAACAAACTTGCCAAGCTCATTTCCAGTTCAGGTTGTGACCATTTAAAGGCACTTGATGCGCTCTGCAGGTACCTTTTGTTCACCCAAAACACAACCTCGCCTGCAATGACCATTCAACACCATCATTGATCCGATGTGTTGATGTGAATTGGACCGGCGATCACGTAGGCAGGAAGCACAACTGGGTATACATTCTACTTTGGAATCCACAGCCCCATTAGCTGGCACTCAAGTCTTCAGAAATGTACCTCTCTCTCCCATCGCGGAGCAAAACATATTGCTCTCAAGAAGGCCTTAAAGGAGGGAATCTATCTCAGCACAGCTACTCGGCGCACCTGCAGATCTAACCAACGAGGCCGCGCCCAACTCTTGTCGATAACCAGTCTGCCATCAAGCTGTCGATGAACCCGGAGTACCAAAACAGGACCCACATAACGAAATCAATGACAATACAGACGCCAAATGTAACGGACAAGTGAATGATGAACCAACAGCAACATCGATATTTCTCCACAGGCTTTAGCTGGCATGAGAGTTATGACACGAAAAGGCAACATTGGGATATATTACAATACGTTAAAATGAACACAATACATCCCGTATAGATCAAGGGTATTCCAGGAATATATGACAACACAAGTGCATGATATGCAAAACATGAAACATAAACCACAAGACCCAATTCTAGCGTCATCCGAGACCGTAACACATAACATCCATCATAACCTACACATGCACAAAACACAAGAGTGAGTGTATCAATAGACAACGAGATATATACACGAAAGATGTGAGACAAACAGGACAGACTGTCTATAGGCATCTAGGCGAATGTATGAGACGTGGAAGAAAGAGGTGACCGACGAAATAGAAAAGTTGGAAGTTCGAAATCCTGGGACAACACGCGTTAACAAATGAACATGCGATGCGTCAAGGAATATCTGAAAATACAAGTGCACCAGACGCAAAACATGCAAAACGAGCCACAAGACCCCACTCTACTATCATTCGAGAACACAAGCCATAACACACAAACATGACATACAAAAGCACAAGACAAAAAGAGTGAACATCCAAATATACAAACATACACGAAGGATAACATAGGAACATACACGAACAATGCAATGTGAGACTCAATAATACAAACAGCACATAGCCATCTAGGCGAAAGTACAAAACACGGAAGAAAGAGATAACCGACGAAACAGGACAGTTGGAAGTCAGAAATTCTAGGAGCACAAGAATCAATAGATAAATATGTGATGCAACAGCAAACGAACTCCGCCCGAAACCCGCCAGATGGAACATACCTGAGATAGACCGGCAATCCTCTGAGAGAGATTCAAGGCGGCTTGACACCCGAGATACGCAGACAGTATATGCCCAAGATACAGCGGATGTCCTCCGCCCAAGGTCAGCTGAAAATGCTTCAGTGACACAATCGGGAAAACTCAGCTAGCGAAAGATCAGCAAAATCCGATGTGCTGATTTGAAACATTCCAGCAACTTTGTAAATGACGTATAAGCGGAGGCAAGTGTCCCTACATTGCTGATACAATTTGAGAACAATCGTCACTGGTAGATTAAACATTTTCACCTATCTTCTTCCCAGCTTTTCCTTCACTTTCTCGCTTACCTTTATATTTCTTACAATAATCAAAGTAGTTAGGGAATAATACAGTGTGTTCAGTGGGGAGTATCAGGGTGTCATACGCGTCGATAGTTTCGCAAAATCCATGCATGTGTTGTGTTTCTGCATTGGACCCTTTTTGCTGTCTGTATTGCCTGACTTAGTGTGACTAGATCTGACTATAACGACATAGGCGCCGATTTTTCCATCTATGAACAAACGCGTGTAAACCTCTTATTTTTTGCCTTAGAATATGTGTCCCATCCCATGACCCAGGTGAACCTGGCACTTGTCATCCGACCCACCAAATGTAAAATGAAAACAAAACAAAAGAGGCAATACTCTCTGATGCGTTCTGTCTTTGGATGTTACAGACGGAGTGTAATCCGGCAGTCAGTCAGCGCGCGGCAGTGTACCTTCTTACAGTACGTACGTGTTCATTAAGCCCTTCTGCCTATACGGCGGTCCCCACGGCGATTTGGGGGTTTTCCTCCATGCGCATGAAAGTTGTCTTGGATCCAACCGCGTCCGTTGCTGATTACCGATGAGCGAAATTTAAAGTCGACGTCGGATCTCGCTGCGAACAACACGTCAATTGAAGTTTGACGTTCTAAGGACTAGTATCCAAGGATTGTACGGCACACGCTGAATAGATGCAGTCTTGAGGTGCTGGCAATTGTAACATCAAGGGCTGAGACAGGTCATCGGCGCGACTGGCCCCAAGGGGATACAGTGACGATAAGCACGCCTTCGGATGAACGAATCGATGTCAGGAGACAGGCAAAGTGATTGAAGAGTAGCTATGCTTCGGACAACAAGTGGGGCTTTGCCAGTGTGGGTTTCTCTTGAGTCTCACGACAAAAGTCTGGCGAACCCTCAAATTTTAATTTCCAGTATATTGAGCTGTAAGGTTGTGTCACCGGAGCTTTTGGCTTATGCCACCGAGGAATAATTGCAGTAAAAGGTCTTCTGTAAGGGTACTGCCACAAAGGCACAGGTTAGACGAAGCAAGATGGGTTACAAGTATCTCGCCGCCACCTTCCGAAGTTTTGTGCCAGACAACACGACAGTCTTGAGAGAAAGAATAGAATGGGAAGCGCCATGGCGGAACAGATTCTCATGGTAACATCCATTCCCAAGCTGTCAAAGGAGGACGCCACAGCAGCACACCTGGATCTTTGCAAAGAGCTAGAAGCGATGGCCTTAGAAGGCAGCGACATCGTTTACACCGACGGCTCGAGGGAAGGAAAGAGATCCGCATACTCACTAGTCCACTTCAAGGGCCAAACCACCATCATGACGGAATGACAGGCCCTGGGTGTGTATGTGGAAGCCGCCGATTGCGAGTCCTTTGCTCTCCTGCGCGCCATTTCCTACACCCGTC